>JBCEWC010008818.1:0-19464 GCA_038996855.1 Solanum aculeatissimum | reverse complement strand
ATTTTGAATTGTTAAAAATTCGAAGAAGCTCGATAGCTAATTTATGTCGTGGATGGTCAAAATTGGGTGTCAACAATAGAAAACACTGGTAAAAAATATATTGCAAGTAAATGTGAAGACTTGTTAATATATAGAAAAATTAATTCTAATAATTATAAAATATAAAGATTGATTAATATTATAATAATAATAATAATAATAATAATAATAATATAATGAATAGTGAATTTAAAATGTGTATGAAACCGATTAATTCTGGAAGAATAAATTAAGCATTTTAAGTTTTAATTTTAATTTTTTTTTAAAAATTGCTCCATGAGCTGCTTCACCCTGTATAATTTTTAAAAAGAGTTTATGAATCGGTCGCACCATGTCTTGTTCTACTCCGTTATCATTTTTATTTTAAAATATGACTATAATAATAATAAAAAATCTATAATTTTAAAATAAGGTTGAAAATCAAAACAAATATAACTGTTTAAGTTATATTTCTCATTAATTTTCCTCTTTATTTTTTCATTTCCTTTTTTTCTTTTTATCTCTAGAATTTGATGCCAAGCAATTCTATTTGAAAAATAATATAAATTGTCATTATGAGTCAAACGACGATGAATACAACCGGGGATGTTAGAAAAAATATATAGAATTATGGTCCGTGACCTATTAAACTACATGTGCAATATATATATATATATAATTTATATTAATTAAAAATAATCTTATCTAATCAATTTATATGCTAAAATAAATTATTTTTGTATTTGAGTTAATTTAATTATGTTAAAAAAGTACTGAACAATAAGCTTAATTTTAATGTTAATATAATTTTAAGTTATTTTGACAAAAAAGTGTGTTTATCTGTAGTTTTTTTTATTGAATATATATTAATTATTTTAACAGAAAAATCTAAGTGCATTGTGATTGTTTATTGAATAAATATTAATTATTTTATTTTTGAAAAACGTTTGTAATTGAGAGAGATGATTTTTTTTAGTTAATTTGGTATTATTAGAAATGTCTAATAATAAGAACGTTTTTAGTTATTTTGTTTAAAAAAATATTTATTAATATTATTATCAAGTATATCAACTGGTTAAGAAAATAGAGTAAAAAGGTATTTGCTAATAAGAAAATAAAGGAAAAGAGGAATGAGTGAAAGAGAAATGATGAAAATGGGTCAACAAGTGTCAAAAGAACAATGAAGTCTCACACAACTATTGTTGGTTGCGGAAAGAGAGAAATGATGAATAAGATGTAAAAAGTGAAAAAATGACTCACTATTGTGGGACCACATTGCCACTTGTCAAGCATGGGCGAGGCTCACTCATCTTTTGTTGGTTGTGCCTCACCCATGATAAAATTTTTCTTGAATAACCTAATAAGGTGAAATAATGATCATTTTCATAAACTGTCAATTCTTCTTATAAATTTATTTTGTAATATCTTGGCCATCACATTTATTTTGGTGATAAACAAATAATTTATGTAAAAAATGGACTTTGTACAGAGCAAGAAAAAAAATTGGGCTTGGACATAGTCCCAAGCTCCCGCAGCACAAAAGGACCCTTATCATCTACGAAAGTTTCCGGCTAAATTAAATGGGATAGTAATCAAATTCAACAATTCTTTGAGCTATTTTAGGCTTCATAGATTCCCTAACAATGGTCTCTTTAACAATCAAGATAGTTAAGAAGCTTGAAGTTCTACTCTTGTAAGACTATATAATTTCTCTTTTTTCGTACGATGTATACGCTGCTAGGCAATACTGCCCTGGACATTGAGACTAAGCAGTTTTGTCATTGACATATTGAGGCATCCATGCTAACTCAACATTCTAATCCATGGAAGAAGGCCTACGATATTCCTGCCACATTAGCAGTTTCTCCCACACTTCTTTAGAGAAGGAGCATGAAAAACACAGATGCTCCACTATACCTTCGTTCAAAGATATAAAGGGCATACATTATCACCAATAAGTCTCTATTTTTAGTAGTTTGTCCCTAGTATATAGTTTACCATATAGAGCTAAGAATAAAATTCATTTAAGAGCTTCAAAAATGTTGCAATCTAATCTTCTCTATGCTATTTTGGGATAATCATATCTAAGCTTAAGATAAATTTGTTTAATAAAGAACACACTAGCCCTTTTCACACTATCATAGTCAAAATCAGCTTCATCAATAACCTTAGTAGCTTCTAAGATCTTTTTCAACATCCAAGATGCTTGATTTGATACACACTCCCAAACAGATTTTCCTTCAAGTAATATACACATGGGCCTAATTAACCCATAGTTTGTCATTCTTATTACACAAGTTTCATAGCATTTTGCACACATCAGCCTTATTTCATATATGAAAATGGATAAAGTAGAAACCTCCTACCCAATAAGGCAAGCACAGTGTATCCTATTTAACTAAAGCCTTCTTAGTATGACTATTTTTCCTTGTCGATAATTTTTTTTTCAGATGACTTCGATTGCCTTTACCATCATTTTAGGTAAAACAAACACCTGGGACCAATAAGTCTGAATAATAAAGAGTACTAACTTCAATAACTGAGCTCTGCCTATATAATAAAGGAGCTTTGAAGGCCAATGGTCCACTCTTGCCAACATCTTATCAAGTAGAGGGATACATTGTCCTCTTAATTGTCTTTAGTATTCAGAGGCACTCTAAGGTATCGAAAAAAAAAGCTTCCTTTTGAGAACTATAGCATGTCCAGAATAGCTTGTTGAGTAGCCTGATCTATACTCCTAAAATAGACATAATTCTTACTAACATTAGCAATAAGCCCAAATGCAACTGAAAACAGTAAAATAGCTTCTCCACAAATTGAATGTCACCCGTTGGAATGTATGCGTTCACTAACAGTTAGGGATTAGGTCCCTCAATATAGTAACAGTAAAAGAAAAGAAAGAACAAGTAAAATGAAGACAGTAAGCACACAAGATTTTACATGAAAAAATTCCTTGCTCGAGGGAGAAACAACTACGACCTCGAATATAGGATTTAGCAACCAACCTTCACTAAGATGCAAGAGCAAAAGTAATCTATTACAACCCATTGTAATCTGGACTCTAAGACTCTCCATCCCTTGACTTGTAATCCCCCTATTACAAGATTTGAGCCTAAGCAATATCACCACTGCGCACTACACCAACTACTCTAGCTAATGTAGACTTTTAATAATAGATTCAAGGTAAACAAATACCCAAGAATCTAGCATACTCAACTGACACATTGATCACAGTTCCTTTATAGATTAGGAAAATAATCTCACAATGATTAATTATTCAGACACAAAATCTACTTAGAAAGACTCTATTCACCTTGCTCTATCAGGTCCCTCTGAGTAAAAGTTGTGTTATTGCCTTGAGAGAGTAATATCACCTTTTCTTTTTCAAAATAAAGCTCAATCAAAAAGCACAAGCTCAAATTGGATGGAAAACTCCTCGTAACATGAAGTTAAAAGAACCTCAGCAGCTCTCATTGGTCAATCAGTACTAAGTACAGGAACTGCAGGAAACTTTTTCACTTACCTATCAACTTTTACTGTTGGCCTCTAATTTAGCAAAAGACGATTAGGGAATACAGGACATGGTCCCTATACTAGATCTCATGGTTTGTTAACTCATCAAAACCTATAACAATAATAATTTCTCCCTTTTTGATGATGACAAATCCATGTACTATGTTTCCCGTGCGATCGATATCCCCCCTACAACTATGCATATGATATTCCCCCTATAACTCATATCTCTGCAACTATGCAAATGATATTCCCCCTGCAACTATGTTAGATCTCCCCAACCTGGTACCACAAACACTACTATTCCCCCTTTTGGCATCCTTAAAATAGAAAACAAAAACTAAAATGAGAAGCATAGCAATAATCAAGCATACAACCACAAGGGATACACAAACACAAATAAAATAACTACAAAAAGAAGTGAGATAAAAGAGATAGAATAACTTCATTCAAATAGGTTATAGTCACATCAAAATACATTTCAAGAAATAAATAACAGAGCGTCAAGGGTATGCCTTATCGCTAAGAGGTTCACAAAAGAAGAAACAAAAGAACAAGATTAAAGGAACTAAATGGTAGGAGGTTTAGGGGCAAGGGACTATAGAAGTAGAGACATTCTAGCATTGGAATCGGTATAAGCCTATAAGAGTTGCCTATTCAAATTCTTAATATCAGCATGCAGTGCCTCATTCTTAGCTTACAACTTGGTGATTTCATCAGAACCTGGTGTAATGACCCGAAGGTACCTCATTCAAGTCATCTTAATATTTCAAGTATTCATAGGCATAAAAACTCATAAATTGCATAAATAAGGGGATCAGATCTATAGGACATCAATATGACAATGAAGCAACATTAAAAAGAAAAACATATATATTTTCCATAAAAGCATACTATCTAGACCATGGATGGACGGAATCGGTATCGATCGATTTCCATCAAATAGAAAAGACTTCAAACATTAATAACATAGAATATAAAAGCATCTAAAGGCCAACATATAAATAGTCTCAAAATACAAAGCTGGAATGAAAAATTATAGAGTCTCAAACTAAGGGCTCACCATAATAACACTGGTGTTAAACGTCGAAGAACTAGCCATGACCCGATGGAGGATCACCTGTCCTTACATGGTTAAATCATGCAGATAAAATATGCGTTAGTACTTTTGGAATATACTAAACACGTGAGATGTAAATGCAAACATGAAATTGTAAAATGCCATCATTCATAAGTAAAGACTTACATGAATGGAATGATAAATGGAACTTTAACATGAGCTTAAGAATGCATAAGGAATATCGTTCAATATGAATAAGAGTCATGCATAAAAGGAACACATATGACAGAACCATGTCATAGAATCATAAACCATATGGGAGCAAACCATAACCGACATATAAGACCTTGTGAGCTACTACATAGAATCTAACATAACCCCTTATGTTGGCACCGAGAGATCACTTGATGGATGGAACTCCATCACTTCACATACATCATCATATATCATAAATGGCCTATGTGGATCCACTAGCCTAGCCTACAAGGGCTCCTATGGGGGCACATAGTTAATGAGACAAAGGGTTGCTACTAGGGTTTCCTAACCGAATCCCACCTCAATGCCACATTCGATACTAAGTCATCCCACAGAATTTTTAAAATATATACTTAGTCAATTCATGACACTTAGAATCATAAGTAGCAATCTCAAGTGTAGCTCAAAACTTAAGGAACCACCAAGTGAGTATTGTCTTTTTATCTTGGGGAACTTCATAAAAATCTTTAGGGCATTGTTAACATGCTTATATCTTTGACAAATCATAACTTTAAAACCTTTCTTTTGTGCCCTAATCTTTATCATATGTCATGTAAAACTTGACTTAAAAGTTAGTGGGCTTAATCATAAGTTGAAACATTCATAAAACATATAGCTCATGCATGATCATGGGAAAATATGCTTATTAAAAACATGTAAAAATAGCCCACACTTCATCATTCAAATCCATATCATTGGGATCATCACTATCAACTTGAAATACATGAAAATACTTTGTAGAACATCATATGGTAACATTGAAAACATGTAGTGACATAAAACATCATGAAACCATCATTAGCATGCATGGTAATGTTAAAGAACATAAAGAAAAGGTCAAAATATTTATGTAGGACTTTGTGGAAGGAGACCCACAAATCAACTTACATACCTTTGGTGAAGTTTATGAAGAAGGAACTCTTTGTTATGGAAAGGTCTCCTTGAAATTCTAGCCTCCTTAGCTTGTTCTTTGATGAGGAAGATGCCTTAGAGATTTTTTTAAAGTGGAAGAATGAAGTTTGGGAATGAGTAACTAGGGATTTAAGGTCTAATTTAGGGCCCTAGGAGTCCCAAAATGACATGGCTTAGGATTACGATTGGTGGAAAGGATGAAATTGCCCTTCATTAAAACTGACAGATAGAAACCACGAGACCCTAATTACGAGTCATGGATGGAACCACGGGCCACGGTCCTGGTCATCCTGTTCCTCTTTTCCAATCTTTAGAAACTGCTTACTAAACTCTAACCACGAAACCCCTATCCACGGGCCATCCTTCAATCCACGGGTCGTGGATGGCCTCATGACGTGCTTTCACATTTAGCAAAATTTTACTTCTCTGGGCCCTTATCTACGAGGGAAAATCATGGGTTGTGTAATGGTCTACAGATCATCTGTTAATCGTGGATTATCTTCCAGAAAATTTAAATTTTCTTCATGTTTGGTACACTTACCTACAACCTTTTATACGAGCCTTGGTCTATTCTACGGGCCATTAATGGCTTCGTGGGTCACTCAACACTTAGAAACTTTTTCTCTTTCCTAAAGTTCCTTTCCACGAGCTTGGTCTACAACTCGTGTTTTAAACCATAGGCCGTGAACAGGGCTTTGTGGATTGGCCCTGAGCACTTCTAGTCCAACTTTTGCTGCTCTTTCTAGGCTTCTAAACTAAGGGTCATTACACCTGGTCCCTTCTTCAGGATTTGCAGAAGTTTAGCATTCAACCTTGCAATCTCTGTCTCTTTGTTAGACAACACCATATTTATCTGTTCCACCTACTACTTTAATTTCTCTTGCTTATCCAATAGGCCCAAAATCTAGGACTTAGCCTTATTTCTGGTTATCCCTTCTATACACTAAAATTCCATTAAAATGGTTTGTGGAAAGGTATGTGTTGTAGTCCTAAGGACACCCTTGTATAGTTTGATCCAAAGTGTGTGAACACTTTATTTAGCAAGTATCCGTATCCTAACCCATGTTTACCATACTTCACCATCATGATTTTGATAATGTGTTCCATTATTAGAGTTGGTAAGTTTAGAGCTTCCAATTTTTCTAAGGGCTTCCATAAGATAGAGATCAGTAGTGATTACCACTGACCTCTTCTCAGACCTAGGTAGTGATACCTTATTGATGAACTCAAAGTAGAGTTAGTATTGTCCCTTTAGAAACTTCTTAGTAATCCCCGCACAACTTAGATTAGGAAGCTTCTCAGACTCAAGAATGAATGTTCTAAAGGGATCCCCTTTGGGAATTGAGCAAATTCCCTCTCGTTTAACTTGTAAAATCTCAGTCAACTCCTCTTCTGTCAAATAAGTTTGGATCCCTTTGACCTTAGTATCGAATCTACCATCCTCAGTGAATGTCAAATTGTAATAAAACTCTCACACTTCCTTCACATATAGAGTAGGTACAAGCCACTCAAATAGATTTTTCCATCATTGAATCTTTATTGCATCTACTAGGTCACTCATTCCTGGCTTAGACCTGGCCTCTGGCTCAAAAATTCTCCCACTTAGTACTTTCTATTTTTCAAGAACTTGAACTCTCTCCTCCCTACTTAGAGTATGGTCAACCTTCACCTTCTTGCTCACTGAACCTGGTCCTTTTATTGGAGTAGGTTCCTCTCTCTTTCTCTTACCATTGTCCTTGGAACTTTTCTCCATATCTTTTGTAACTCTGGTAGGCCTTTTATTTGAAGCTTTCATAGTTTTCTTCTTAATCTCTTCAATCATGGTATCAGACTCAGTTTCACTCTCATCTATCCCCTTGGAGACATCTATCAACCTATCTTCAAGAATGTAATCCTCTTCAACTATAACTTTTTCCCTTTGTTTCCTTTTCTTTGAGATTTTAGACTTGTTGCAGCCATTGCATCACTCAACAACTTCTTCTGAGTGTCTCTAGTAGAATAGGTTTTGACAACTTTTCTTGAGTCAACAACTATCTTCTTTCCTTTGTCCACTACCTTCCCCTTTTCATCTCCCTTCTCTATTTCCCCTATGAAGTTTGTTATTTTCCTTGACTTTCCCCAACCCGTCATCTAATTTTCCACACTAGTGGTATATTATCCTCATCTTCGATATTTGCTTCATTAAGTACTGGTACAGCCTACACTGCACTCATAGGACTCAAGTAAAAAATTGGAGAGGTAAGCATAAGAGGCAAGTTTGGAGATTTTTCTTTGACATCAGAGAAGGGATGTTTGAAACTATCACCTCTCATCTCTATCAAGCTCTCAACTAGCCATTCATCTTCCATGGCAAGAATATTAGACTTAGTACCCCTTTCTTCAAGAAAATCCCCTTCAAAGAGTCTCTTTGACATGGTAGAGGAAATAGGACCAGGTTGACAGAAGGAGGATCGATCTTCACTAGATATTGTCTGAGGAATGTCAGACACTTCCTTTGTCTCTGAAGGAATGAAAACATAATTTGAAGATTCTAGAGATTGAGTAGGGTTTGAGAAGGGATTGACATCTTCACCCTCTTTCAAGGATGCAGGGGGGATGTATACAGGCAAGTAGTAATGATATCTTGATTGTCTGGAGGAGCCAAGGTTGTGTAATAAACCTTTACTTCACTTTCCTTAAGAGGAGAATGTACAGGAGTAGAAAAACAGGCATCAATTTTGTGAGAGGGGGGTGTTTCAGCATCTTTGAAGGTCATTTTGTTGGAGGGAGTGGAGGCTTGCAATATTTTTTTAAAAAAATGAAAAATATATGAATAATGGTGAAATGTTAAAGATGGAAGATACAGAGAATAAAAAATTTGTATTTGAGAAAATTTTACTGGATTGAGCCATTAAGGGAGTGAAAAAATGTGTCTGGTCCCTATGAAAAAAATACCTATTTAGGTTATAAAGTGAAAAGACAATAGTTCAAAAGAGGGATGAGTGACACGTGACAATCTCAATGGTACAGAAGTTTATTTCAAGAATGGTAAATTATGTACCAAACTTTGAGAAGGGACCAAGTCCCTCTCAAGTTTGAATACACCACGATTAGCCTCTCTTACTTCAACTTCCACTCCAGAAATCAATTGTATATGTATACCTATGAGGGTACAAAATTTAAGCTTAATCATGCATAGTACTTCAAGAATTTAGATACATGTACCTTGAATCTAGTCATCAGGGGAGTAATGATGGGTAAGTTGGAACTATTTTCTTTTGTCTCTCATAAAATGATGTTTCACATCAATGTGTTTAGTCCTTTTGTATTGAATAAGATTCTTGGCCATGTTAAGTGCACTTGCATTGTCACACAATAACGGAATTGTATCAATGATGACACCAAAATCTTCTAGCTATTGTTTGATCCACAATAATTGAGCACAACAAGCAACTGCTGCAACATACTCTAATTCTACAGTAGATAGGGCCACAAAATTTTGCTTCTTAGTACCCCAAGAAACCAAGGAGGAGCCCATGAAGTGAGTCATTCTTGAGGTGCTTTTTCTGTCAACCAGGCACCTAAAAAGGTTTGTGTCTGCATAACCCACCATATTGAATGTATCACCTCCAGGATAGTGTAGAACCAATCTTTTTTGCAGCTTTTAGATGAGATTCCTTAAGACATGCTTGAAAATTTGTACACATTCCCACATTGAACACAATATCAAGTTTGTTTGTTGTGATATATAGAGTGACCCAATAATCCCTCTATACATAGTTTCATTTACCTTGGGACCAGGTTCATCAACATCAAGTTTTGAGTTGGTTGTCATAGGTGTATTTATGGGTTTCATTTCTAGAATGTGATACTTCTTTAACAAATCTTTAATGTACTTTTCTTGATAGATATAAGTACCTTTTGGAGTTTGCTTTATTTGCATCCCCAGGAAAAAAATTGAGTTTCCCCATCATGCCATCTCAAACTCACTCCTCATAAGATCTCCAAATTCTTTGATTAGTGCGTCTAATATAGCTCCAAAGATTATCTCATCTGCATACACCTGAACAACCAACAAGTTTTTCCCTTGGACTTCAAAAAGAGAGTTTATCAACTTTACCTCTCTTAAATCCATGATCCAGCAAAAATCCTGAGAGCCTTTCATGCTAAGTTCTAGGGGCCTATTTTAGCCCATAGAGAGCCATATCTAGCTTCATCACATGATTTGGTGGGTCAATGTCCTCAAAACTAGGAGGTTGTTTCACAAACACTTTCTTCTTAAGATGACCAATCAAGAATGTACTTTTCACATGCATTTGGAAGAGTTTGAATTCCATACAGGTAGCGAAGGAAATTAGGATTTTGATAGCCTCCATCTTAGAAATAGGAGAAAATATCTCATCATAGTCTATTCCTTCCTCATGATTGTATCCTTGAACAACTATCCTTTACTTGTTTCTGGTAATGACACTGTTTTCATCTAGTTTATTTATGTAGACCCACCTGGTCCTTATAATGGTTCTGTCTTATGATCTACGTACCAAGTGCCAAACCTTTCTTCTCTCAAATTGATGCAACTCTTTTTGCATTGAGTTAACCCAATCAACATCATATAGAGCCTCTTTTACATTTTTGGTTCAATGGTTGACAAGAAGGCTTAGCAAGTCAACAGACTTCTTATTTTAGATCTAGTGTGAATCCCATAATACAAGGGAGATATTAGATCATCCAAGGGGTGAGATAATTGATACTTCCACCTTGAGCTTCCAGAGATTTGCTGAGAACTTTTTAGATTCCTAATGTTGCTTGCTTCACCATCAACATCTGCAGGTTTTGACTATTCTTGATCTGCATCATGAGTAATTTGAGGAGAACCAGATCCCGGTACTTGTTCCCCATTCTTATCACCATACTTTCTATCATCTTGATTCTCAATGGGAGTATCTATCGTAGGATCATCCATGACACTATCTCTTTGCACCTAAAGAAGTTCTTTAATTTATGAGTCATCCTGATCATACAGGTTCTCAATATTTCCAAATTCATCAAAAATCATATGCATGCTTTCCTCAATGCAAAGAGTCATTTTGTTATAGATTCTGTATGCCTTATTTATAAATGAATAGCCCATAAACACTTTTTCATCACTCTTAGCATCAAATTTTCCAAGGTCATCTTTTCCATTGTTTAGAATATAACACTTACAACCAATGCCCTGAGGTAACTTACCTCAGGCTTTCGGTTGAACAATAATTCATAAGGGGTTTTGTTGGAAATTGACCTAATTAGGATCCTATTGATAACCTAGCATGTTGTGTTGAGTATTTCAGCCCAAAAGTTCTTAGGAAGACCCGAGTCGATCAACATTATCTTTGCAATCTCTAGAAGAGTTCATTTTTTCCTTTCCACAACTCCATTTTGTTGTAGAGTCCTTGGAGCTAAAAAGTTGTGATGAATCTCTTTTTCTAAGCAAAACCTTTCTACCTTGAAGTTTTTGAACTCTGTCTCATTATCCGACCTCAACTCAACTATTTTTTAGTTAAGCTTGGCCTAGAACATTTTAGAAAAATCTATCAACATATCAGGTACTTCATCTTTTGACCTCAGAAATGGTCTAGGTGAATCTTGAGAAGTCATCCACCAACAAAAAAATATATTTCTTACCACCTTTTCTTTAAATCTTTATCAGTCCAAAAAGATCTATATGAATGAGCTCAAGTGGCCTAGATGTACTTACTTTCTTCTTGGACTTGAAAGAGGTATTTGTTTGCTTTCCTTTAACACAGGCGTCACAAACTTTATTTTCTCCGAACTTTATCTTAGGAAGTCAACGAACCAACTCCCCAG
The DNA here is from genome assembly GCA_038996855.1 of Solanum aculeatissimum. NCBI lineage: Eukaryota > Viridiplantae > Streptophyta > Magnoliopsida > Solanales > Solanaceae > Solanum > Solanum aculeatissimum. The sequence goes on along the minus strand of JBCEWC010008818.1, from coordinate 7,880 downwards.
CAGTAAGCTTGTTCAGCAAGGATGTACTTGCATTCCCCATTCTTTTGTGCCACAAATCAACAATCTCATCTTGAGCCCTAAGACACGTTAGGTTATCACCTTGTGTTGAGCTGAGATATACCACGTACATATTCTTACATCTCCTGGCAACAAGAGTTACCTTCTTTGTAGACAGGTTGGTTACCAGGCATAGGCATTCTTCAGGAAGGAACTTGACTTCATTTCCTTTATCACAAATTTGTGAAACACTTAATAGGCTGTATTTTAACCCATTGATGTAGTACACATCTTCAATAGACTATTCTGGGGATTTTCTAGTTCTTCCTATTCCTAAAATGTAATCTTTTTTACCATTTCCAAAAGAAACACTACCTCCTTGTAGTACCTTGAGAGAGGAAATTTTCAGCCCTTCTAGTCATGTGCTTGGAGCATTCACTGTCCATGAATCAACACTGACTGCTTCCTCTCAACTGTCTCTGTATAAGAGATCACTTGTTAATCTTTGAAACCCACTTTAACTTGAGCTCCCAAAAAGTTGACAAAGGTGTTATCAGTGACTTCTTGGTCTAAGAAGGCAATTTCTTTTGTAATTTGCTAGCTTTCGAAACTGTTCCTTTGCTAGGTCTCTTCTTCTTGAGTATTCTGACAAATTTTATACAAGTCTTTTTAATACTACACAGTCCCCTTTAAGATGGTCATTCCTTCCATAGTGCAGACATAACAAATTATCTGACACTGCTATATATTTGTTGTGAGGATTAAAAGGTGGATATAACCTGTTCACATAGCCTATACCCCTTCCATTGTTATTCCTTTGACTAATCATATCAGACAAGATTTTGGAGGATGTTGTCCACTTAAGTTCCTTGTTCATCTCATCGTTAAGTTTGATCAGGTCCCCTTCTAGTTTGGTGTTTTCTCTAGAGCCATAACCAATTTTCTTTCAGCATTTTTTAGTTTTTCATCAAGTTCTAACTCAATCTGACTGGCTACTCCAGTGAGTTTTTTTTTATCAAACTTATCACCTTCTTTTAGTAATTTCAAAAGTTTAATTTTTTCAGCTTCCAACATAAGATTTTTTTTCTTCCAGATCAACAATCCGAAGAGCTTAAGCAGATTTCTCATCTTAAAAGATGTCAATGTTATTATTTAGAGAGCCTTTTTAGCAATTAGGTCACACAAAGAATCAATCAACACACACACCAACTTCCTTTGTTTCTTGACAAAGTAAAGGTCTAGATTCTCTTTAAGACCAAGTAAAGTTACCTCATCTTTAGCCTCGTCATCAGACTTGCCATAAAGGTGAATAGAATATCAAAGAATTCATCATCATCTTTCATCGCAACATTGAGGCATCTTTTGGGTGTTCTGATCCCTCAAATTCACTTGAGGAGTTCCCCTAGAGTGAAAGAGCTTTCTTCACCACCAGGTCTGTTGCTTCCTTTCTTCTAGATTTGTTGGAGACTTGGTCGCTTCCTAGTTTGGCATGTTCTTTGTGTTTGACCTCATTCATAGGTTAATATCTGATAAAATGTCCTAGATTTTCATATTTGTGGCATAGATCAACACCATTTGAAGTTCAATTGGAACCTTTCTTGCTTCATAAATTTCCATGCTTCCTGAAAATCTTGCAAAACCTTCGATTCAAATAGGCCATGTCTTCATCTTTATCATCATCATCACTTTGAGTAGACTTTAGAGCTAAGGACTTATTCTTTTTATTATCCTTCTTGTAACCATCATGCTACCTGTCTAACTCATGGGTTTGGAGAATACCAATGAGCATATCAATGGTGAGGGTTTTTATATCTTTAGCCTCAGTGATAGCATCCACTTTACTCTCCCATGATTTTGGAAGAACTCTCAGGACCTTCCTGACCTGCTTGCTTTGGCTGATGGTCTCTCCCAGACATCACAACTCATTGGTTATGGAAAAGAATCCAGCGTACATCTCATGAGTAGTCTTACCTTCTTTCGTAGTGAAGTTTTCATACTGAGTAGTCAGCATATCAACCTTGAATTTTTTCACTTGCTCAGTCCCCTTATGAGCATTCTTCAAACAGTCCTCGATTTCTTTGGCTAATTCATATGCTGAGATTCTATTATACTTTTCAGCACCTATTTCACATACAAGAAGCTTTTAGTCTTGTAATTCTTCTCAATCCTTTTCCTGTCAGCTTCATTGTACTATTTCCTAGTCTTAGGAACAATTTTTGTAACCTCTCCTTCCTTCACTTTAAAAGCGGGAACATAAGACCATCAAGCACAATATCTCATAGTTCACTATTTTCTGCCATAAGAAAATCATGTGTGCAAGTTTTCCACTAGCTACAGAATTGACCATTGAAGCGAGGGGGTCTTGTAGATGATTGTCCTTTCTTAAGATTTAGTGGAGCAGACATTCTTCCACATGAATCTCTCTAGGTGTTAGCCGATTAAAGAAACCCACTTTGATACCAATTGTTGGAATGTATGCGTCCACTATAGTAAGGGACCATATTCCTCAATACAGTAACAGTACAAGAAAAGAAAGAACTAGTAAAATGAAGACACTAAGAACACAAGATTTTACGTGGAAAAATTCCTTGCTCAAGGGAGAAACAACGACGACATGTCAATCAAGATTTATCAACCAACCTTTACTAAGATGCAAGAGCAAAAACAGTCTAAGACTCTCCATCCCTTGACTTGTAATCCCCCTATAACAAGATTTGAGCCTAAGCAATATAACTACTGCCCACTACACCAACCAACTCTAGCTAGTGTAGACTTCTAACAAATATTCAAGGTAAACAAATATCCAAGAATCTAGCACACTCAACTGACACACTGATCATAGTTCTTTTATAGTTCTACTAGGTCCCATGGTTTGTTAACTCATCAAAACCTACAATAATAACATCACCTCTAGAGAACAGGAGAAGGTCATCAGCAAAATCAAGGTGCACTATATGAAGTTTCTCACACTTAGAATGATAGTTAAAATCAAGGACATTTTTCAAAGTCTTTGGTATCCTATATATACAAATACTCCATACATTAGACAAAAGGGAAAGGGAATAGGGGATCACTTAACCAATTTATGTCCGAGAATGATGTTCTCATTTATAAGCCTTCTCGGAACAAAGGCAGCTTGAGTATTTTCTACTAACATAGGCATGACTCCTCGCAGCCTCTTAGTAATAATCTTTGAAGTGATCTTAAAAACTACACTGCAATAAGAGGTGCGCCTAAACTCTTTTATAGTAGTTGGACTTCTGATTTTGGAAATTAGAGTAACACTGGTGGTGTTTATATTCTTAGGTATATAACATGCATCAAAAAAATCAATAACAGTAGCAATAATATCTATACCAATCTCAGGCCATGCCTTTTTAAAAAAGCAAGCATTAAAACCATCATGATCAGTGGCTTTTAGCTCATCAATGTCTCTTATAGCTACGGTCACCTTCTCCTCAAACACTATTTGTAAAACCTGTTGTGTATTTTTATCCAGAATTGGCCCATCCATTATGATAGTAGGTTAAATTACAAAGAGAGTGGCAGCCCTTTGTAATAGCTATAAATTTTCATATCAATGGTTACAGTGTGTACAGTGATACCGCAAGACCCTTAATTTTATTATGTGAGACACTATTCTTCATATTAGCAAAAAAGAAAGTTAAGTTAGAATCCCCAAGCTTCATCCAAGTAACTCTAAAGTTTTGTCGAGCAACATTTTCTTCAATAATACTTGCCTATTTCTCATACTTTAATCAAAGTGCCTTCTCCTCATCAATCAGTTCTTGATGCATCCCATCAGCAATTTGCTCCTGCAGTCTCATCAAATTAGACTTAGCTTCTTGTACTTTACATGAGTATTCTTTCTTTTTGAGTTGCTTCATTACCAGCTTTGACACTCATAAATTTCCTCCGGATGGTAGACAACATAGCTTGTCCAGTGACCTTCCTTCAGTATTCAGCTACTATTAAAGTCTGCATGGTTAGCCATATAATTGAAAAAGTTAATATTTATAATCATCCCGCTTTTGCTCAGTAATGGTTAGACAAAGTGCAGAGTAATTTGAGACAAAGGGTCTATAACAGTGATGTTGGCCGTTACCATATGCAATATCCAGTATGCGTTGACTAGAGAACTGTCTAAAATCCCTGATCTAAGTTTTCTGAACCTCAGTTCCATATAGCATGTCATCCATCTCAAAGATAGCATTGTAGTCACTTGTAAGTATTAATGGGTCTTGGATACTACTTTAGCGGTGTTCCATCTCCCTCCACGAAGATCTTATATTTGAATTAGTGTGTTTCCCATAATAGAAAATATGAAATACACAATTTACCCTACAAATGTATAAATTGTTCATGTTTTAGACTCACAGACACGCTGAACCTATTAGGGTCCCACATTATTTATATCGTACCTGACCTAGAGATGTTGTAGTTAGCATCCCAGATCTAATTTTTGCAACTCTCTAACTAAGTTCTTTGCAGCATTCTCCTTAACTATGTGTTCAATGATAATTATAAAAGCAACATTATTTTCTATAATAAACTTAACCAACTCTTTCTGCTTGTACAATTTATTCAACCTCTCACATTCTGAGTAATAATATTTATTTAGAGGTTGGGGGTATTGATCACGTTCACAACATCTCGAACTATTTCGGATAAATGGTCATCAACAAAGTATAAACCTAACTAGGTTGGGGTCGATCCTATAGAAAATGCATAAGGATAGAATTCAATTGAGAAGTAGTAATGTAATCTAAAATCGTGAATTATTGAAAATAAAAGATGTGAATGCAAACATGCAACTATATCTAATCAATTAAGATTTGTAATCAGATCGATAAAATTGGTTTGTACTCAAATTTGGAAAGGTTCTTCTGGGGAAGAATGCATAATTGAACTAGTTGATTTCAGTTGGGTGTTAACAATGCTCAAAACTGATTAAAATCATATGGGTAGGCTGGGTGAGGCTACAATTTGATATGCAACTCTCGAAAACATACCAACTATCAAACCTTACTTTCTCAAGCACAAGTTTGGACTACAATGCTAAATACTCAATACCTTAACACAATTACTATCTCTCGAAAGCAATTATATAAACATAAGTTAATAGACATTCATCAATTCCACCCACTCCATACAACTCTCTCAAGTAAGCATGAAGATCTAAGCTAGAACTAAGTTTGAAACCTTAATTCATAAATGAAACATGGAGAAATTGAGAAACTCATAATCATTCAATCATTAATCAAGAAATTGTTAAACACCATAAAGAAAATCTACAAATTAAACTATTACACCCCCGTAGAAGGTTGGGGTTTTAGCTAGACATGAAAATAAAAGCTGAAATTATACCAAATTCATGTTCATCCATGGCAATTGAGTGCATTTTTCCCAAATTGATAGTTCAATCACTCAATCTAATTCCCAAATTGATAGTTCAATCACTCAATCTAAGTACAAAAACCCTTAGAATCACTCTGAGATCAAAGTATGTGTATTCTCTCGCAAAAACTCTCTAAAAAATCTTTGGATCTTTTAAAATCGGACTATTTATACCTTGAGAATTTTTTTTCTCTTTGACAATCTTAATCGAGCTCACTGAATTAGTCGGTGAGTCGCTCTTTGCTTCTTTCTCTCGCCTTTTGCACCTTAACTTTGACCAAAACGTTTTGAAAAGCTTGACGAGTTGGATCGTGCTCGCCGACTGAGTTGGCAAGTCCCATTTGACTTCTTTTCCTCGTCATTTCTATTTAACCTTGGCCATAGTTTTAGGATGATTTGGCGAGATAAGTCGAGCTTGCTAAATCGAGTTAGCGAGTCGCCAATTAAAGATCATATATGTATTCGTAGAAAAGGGTTCAAATATAGGATTTGGGCTAAAATAAGACAAAAGGGTCTTATGGTTCATGGTACAGTTTACAATCTATAGTAGGGGTAGAAATTGGGTTGGTTGGGTCAAATTTGAGCGGGTTATAATGGATCAAGGCAACAAACCGATCAAGACCCAACCCAAATTTGCTTGGGTCAAAATGGGTTGGGTCAAAACGGGTTGAGTAATGGTTATAGAGCGGGTCAAGACCCAACCCGACCCAAGTTTTACTTAGTTTATTTATTCTTTTTCAATATTTTAGTACTTAATTAAATTATATTTTTCTTTATTCTGGCTATATAAAATATATTGAATTAAAAAAAGTATTTTAAAAATATTTTGATAAGATCTCTCTCGAGTCAATTTGGGTTGCATATCAACCAAATTTTAAATAGGTTGAAATGAGTTGGGCGGGTTGATTTTAATTTTGTCACCCCTAGTTTGTAGATTGGTCCGTAGACTAAAGTCCCGAAACTTCAAAAATTTAAAAAATGGGATTTGACTTTTATGAGGTGGTTTGCATGATTTGTAATGTTTTATGCGAGTCATAAAAAAGTGTTTCGTGTAAAAACTTCAAAGACTCAGAAAAGTGGGGGCTGACTTTCACAAGGGGTTTCATGGATCGTACAAAGAATCACGGTCTGTAGACTCCAGTTGTGGTTATTACCATCATGAAAATTTTGGATGTTTTTTATTCTTTCAATACTAAATCCATATCATTTTATACTACTCCTAAGGTCTATAACTACCCATATCCTTCAAACTTTCTCCATTCTTAGATAATTCATCTATTCTAAAAATACTCTCTCTAAAATTCCCTCTCAAGTCAAGGAAGAACAAGCAAGGTTCAACCTTCAATTTAATTCCTTCAACCTTTTTCATCTATTAGGGCCTTGATTGTTAAGGTAAGTGGGAATTTATCCATGAGTCCCAAAAGATCTTCAAATTCTTCTTTATGATTTATTCTCTTAAAACTCTAGATTTTTGTAATTTTGTATTGGGTTCATTCAATAATTATTTTATTCATTCTTATTAATCTTTATATGCATGAATTACTACTAATTTCATGAATTCAAAAATTTCTACAAGAGCCCATGCAATTTTTTCCCAATTTTCAATATGAACTATGATCATGCTGGTTTTATAATAATGATGAATTATTTTTAAAAGAGTTGTAACAACCCGAATATTTTTGAAATCTCCTGGTGATTGGCATTATATGATGTACTACAAATCAAGGTTGAGTTTTGGTAGCCACGGGTTGAGTTTAAGTGGCCGAATGCAAATTGGGCTAGTTAGTGGCCTAGAGTGACAGTTTTGGCAGTGTACTTCAAACAGTCATAACTTTTGATGTGGGATGAACCTTGTGGGATAATACATATCCAATTTAAGCTCTTTGAGTTAGCTTTGCAACACAATTGTTTTCACTCAATTTGGAGTTCGGATGAAGGAGATATGACCCAAACAGTGAGACTGTCTGAAATTCAGAAGCCATTGGAGATAGGCTTAGAAAAGTGGCCAAGGACAGGGCCACGAGCCGTGAAACTTTGCACGGATCATCTAGGGTGTCGTCAAATGGTCCAGTGAGCTAGGGGTGGCCTGGAACCACCCCTAAGCCAAGTGTAAACCAACGAAGCCTTGAACGACTTGTTTGAGCTTTGACGGCTCGTCCACTATCCCGTTAAGTTGGACAGTGGCTTAGCCAAGACAAGGCTGGTTTGAGGGGCTAAGTATGGTGAGACTGGAACCTCACACGGACCATCAAATCTCAGACAGTCCGTCAAGCTGCTCGTGAAGTATTACAGAGAGCTTTCCGTGAGTTTGCGTTGAAAATTTCGCTAAGTGTGGTGAGATGGAGGGGCAGACGGCTCGTTGACCAGAAAACGGGAACTGTAGCTGCCGTTTGACATTGCTTAGTTCCAGAAAGTTACATTTTATTAAGGGTATTTTTGGGATTTTGCCTTTCCTAATTCTCTTTTAAGCCCCCTAAAGTCCCCAA
>JBCEWC010008817.1:0-19467 GCA_038996855.1 Solanum aculeatissimum | reverse complement strand
GAGAAGCAATTGTATGTCAAGTTTAGCAAATGTGAATTTTGGTTGGGAGAAGTTGCTTTCCTTGGTCATGTGGTGTCCGGTGTAGGAAATCATGGGAAACACATCACTGAAGTTAGCTCTTCTACTAGTTATACAACACTTGCATTAGCTTAGTTATTTATTATTTTCAATTGCAACCCCCCCTCCCCCTTTTGGAAGATAAGTAGGTTAATCACCCCACTTTACAATTGAACTATTTTGGAGTCTATCATATTCCCTGTGGAATTCGACCCTAACCTTATTAGGTTATTTACTTGACAGCGACCACTTTACCCTTAAAAGGAGGTGTAGCTTGAGCGACATCACTAACTTACCTAGATTATAGAAAGTCCTAATATTTGGCCACTTTTATGAACATTTTCCCTAACTAGGCTCTTACTTACCATTAATTACAAGTCTAAATTCAACAACAATTCCCTCTAGAGTCTAAGGTCTGGAAACCAAATTACAAGTTAGGAAAGAGTTTAAATTACCTTTAGCGATCAAATAGGTGAAAAGTTGAAGAGAAATAGCCAAGGTCATTTCTAGTCTCTCAAGGATGAAGTGGAAGAAATATGATGAATTTGGGACTTATCTGACTTCTGTCCTACCATGGTAGCCACTTATCTTTCCATGGCGACACATCCATAGTGGGATTAATCCCGCAATAGCAGATTGCACAAAGACAAAAATTTCATAAACTCACATTCCAACCCCTTTTTATAATACACTCTCAAATCATGATGTTAAATAATTTACCCTTTATGTCGAGATTGATTTTGAGAGTTCTACCCGTTCGAATTTAATTTTGTAAAGTTGTATAGGCTTTTAATCATCTTGGCTATCAATTTGAAATATCAAATTATAATTCAACTCCTAATCCATTAACAGATGTCCCTAGACATCACATGACTCAGATTTCGTCTAAAGTAGTCTAGGCTCAAAATTTCTAATTTACTACTCAAAAATTTTGTGGCTCAATTTTCTTTCCTATTGATTTGCCCATAATAAAGGGGTCAGGTCGTTACAAAATGTAAAAAAGTAACCATGGAATAGTAAATAGGAAAACACATAACAAATAACAACAATATAGTACAAATTTCCAATCACAATATCTTGAATCAACTAATGTATGCAATATATCCCATATGATTACAAAATGCACGTCTCGATTTTATCATGAAATTCACACATAAACTGTTAATGTACCAGTGTGGTATCCAAGCCAACCATAGTTAGTATTCATACTAGGTGTGATACCCTAGCCACCATTAATATCCTATATTGACGTGGTACCTAAGCCAACCAACAATCACAAATAACATGCATAATCACAATAACAATGAACAATAACACTTGAAATCAAAGTAAAGTAAATAGGTTCATTACATGAGTTTATCAACATGATGTCATTTCATATTTATTCTTTACATTTTTTCAACTTGCATTGCACCAGTGGTACTATAAAGCAATAGACAATCATACATACATAAGTTGGGAATACACAATCACCACCTACCTCGAATCAAGGCTTAAAACTCTAAAGAACTTGAGTTTTCCCCTTTTAAAGTGTATTGGCTTATTCTTGGTTTAGATAATAACAAAATCTAAGTAATCAATGACAATGACCTAATTTAAATTTGGATTATACCCAAATCCTAACCTCCTAGACTAATTCATAATTATTCTACCCAAACAAGAGCTTTTTCTTTCATTAAATCAACCCCCCGATCCCCAACCCTGGAGTAATATTCTAGATTCTAAGGTTAAGAATTAGCATACAAGATTGGGGAGCAATGAACTTACCTTTATCGAAGAATTTGGTGAAAAAATAGGTGGACATTATCCTAAATTGCCTCCCTCAATTTCAAGAATGAAGTTGCAGAAAATAAGTTATTTTAGAATATTTCTGCGTAAAACCTGGCATACCCTATTATAGCTAGCATAGCCCTCTATAGCGACCCCGCCTTAACAGCCTACCCCACTATATCGCTTGAGAACCGACTACAGCGCCTGATAAAACGTCCTGCTATAGTGATGCCACCCCGTTATAGCAGCTTGCACAAAATCAGATACTCAAAAGCTCCCCAACAACCCCTATTTTTCAACATACCTTCTATCCTTGACGTTCCAAACTAACCCTTTCACGTCAAATTTGATTTCAGGAGTTTTATTCACTTGAATTTGATTTCAAAAAGTTTTATGAACTTCTTAATGTCTTGGCTATTACAAATCAACCTAAGCCTAGACATTATCCCCAATCGATTCCTAGATCACCCTAGCCCTCAGCATGCTTAGATTGTGTTTATGAAACTGGTCTAACCTAAAAAATTTAAGTCACTATCCAAAAAAATTCCTGGCTCAGTTCTTTCACCATTAGTGTTCTCATAACAATCAAAATGGTCGTTACGCACCAAACCAAAGTATGAGTCTATTTTTTTTCTTTCTATTTGACATTTTTGTTGGTTCAATTTTGTTTGACAGTTTTGCTTATACACTCCTACTCCTAGCTATAGAGGTTAAGTCAAACCTCCAGCATGAAGATGAAAAGAATATTTACTCCATTTAAAAAAGAAGAGATAAGTATTAAAAACACACCTAACCTATCACCTTTTTTTGAGTTTCATACATAAACTATTGGGAGTGTGATTTTCACATCTAAATTATTACTTATTAGTTTGAGAAACACGCCTCAGTAGTGAGTATAATACAGTCTCTCTTATATTGAAAAAACCTTGTCACATCGCATGCCACATTAACATAAAATAAATAAACTATTAATATTATTTAAAAATAAACGATTAAAGTATAAATATTCTTTCAAAAAAATATTATTTTTTTAAAATAATTCTTTTTTAAAAAAATAAAATTTAAATATTTTTCTCACCTACTCCAACGCCCACACTCCCGCGTACCCCCCACCCATCCCCAACAATCCCCGCCCTTTTATTTTTTTGAATTGTTTTTATAAAATATTTTTAAAAGTTCAAACACTAGCCCCTACTCCACTCTTACCTAAAAACTTGATAATTTTTTTTAAATAAATAAATTTTATCCCACCTACATCGAACTCTCCTAATTTATTTTTATCCCTTTTTAATTTTATTTTTTTTATAGATATGTACACATATTTTTAGAAAAATATTTTTTTCTACTTGTTTATCGAATATATATAACAGAAATAAAAAAATTATTTTTAAAAAATCTTGCGACAAATAAAAAATAATTTTCTAAAAATAATTTTAAAAAAAAATAAAAGCAGAGGATTAGGTGGGTAGTGTAGAATTATTTTTTCTAAAAAAATTAAAATAATATCTAAATTATTATTTTAAGTGGGAGATGAAGTAGAACTTTTTAAAAAAAAAATTACACTTTTTTTCTTAAAAAAAAACCATTGGTTGGTTCGGGAGGGTACGGTGAGAGAAAATGGTGGGGTGAGGTAAGTAAAATATTTTATGTTTTATTTTATAATATTTTTTAAAATAATAATACTTTAATATTTAATTTTAACTAATATTATAATTTATTTATTTTTTATCAAGGTGGAATGTTTTGTCCATGTGGAGTATGATGTGACCCTTTTTGAAAGAGAAGGTACTCAAGGTAGTACACACACCATGATGAGAGCAAAATAAAAGATAAAAGTGTGTTTCTCAAACTAATAAGTGATAGTTTACGTACGAAACTGACATTTCCAATAGTCTAAGTATGAAACTAAAAAAAAAGATAGTTCAAGTGTGTTTTGGACATTTACCTCAAAAAAGAATGATTTTTTTTAGTCTATTTTAAAACTAATGATTTCTTCTTTGGAGAATCTTAGTAGCTCAGTTAGTTGACTACCTGAACTCTCACCTTATTGGTGAGGGTTCGATTTCTCACATTGTAATTCCCCTCTCCATTTCCCTTTTCCCTACCCCCAAATTTAAAAAAAAACAATGATTTCTTCTTCTTTTTTTTTAGCAACATTTTAATTTCAATTTTCTACGTGTCATGTTTAAGGCCATAAAATTAAAGAATATTTTAGTATATTTAACATAATTTTAATTTAGAATCACAAGATTAAAAAGTTTTTTTTTTATATATATATATATATATATATATATATTTTTAAATGGAGGGAGTAAGTTTCATGCCTTGAAGAAAACAAATCCCTTAATTCGTTTTCAAAACTGGACTTTTAACAAAGAAAATAGAAAATTTAGAGTTGAATAAATATGATGGGAGGAAAACCTGGTGAAGGTTTCTCCAACTAAAATACTACATCTACATATATACACTGAAACAATGTGCGACCATACATATATACACTGAAACAATGTACGACCAGCCATTTGTCAATGAAGGGCTTGCTTGTTTTTGCGGAATACTTTTTTTGTTTTAATTTATGCGATATTTTATTTTTTAAAATTTATCAAAATAAATGCTATTTTTCATAAATTAAAAATAATTTAATTTTTAAATTTTATATTTAACTTTAATAAAATAATTTACAGTCATATAAATATCTAAAATTCATTTTAAGTATCGCAAATTCTAAAATTTTAAATCAAAGAGAGCAAAATATGCATGTACTACAACTTTAATATCATAGGAAAATATTTGGGTCCAGAAGTAATACACCCTAACACAGCCAATATTTTCCTAAGATGAGCTGGCTACTTTCTTGAGTAGAGAGCTAGATTTTTTATTAAGAGAATTTAAAAATATAACAAATAAATATATAAAAAAGTTAAAATGAGATACAATATTATATACACATAAAAATAATTTTAATTATGTAATTATTTTGCTGAAGGAGATTTCATACGCTTTTGATTTTACTTGAATCCGTCCATACAAATATCTCCATTATTTTATGAGAAATTTTTTAAAATGACAAATATTAGATATGTTATTGCAGATTTTAATATTATTTTTTAGTTGCAAGATCAGATTTCTTCCATTCTATAATCGTTTTTATTTTTAAAAAATGAAAAAAGCTATTAAAAATTAATTATTTAGTTGTTGGTTTAATTAAGTGTCCCATTAAATTAGGGATCCTTTACTTATAGTTAATTTGAATCCGTTTTATTTTATCATTTTCATTTTAAATGATAAGATATTGTAGTTCCTTTTTTTTCCTCCTTAATTTACTCTCTTTCATATCCGTTATTAATTTAAAAATAAAAAGAATACTAGATCATGAATTCAAAAAGGTGTTTTAACTCTATATCAAAATAATAATTTTTTTTAATCATTTAATTGTTATATAAAAACGGGTATGAGAGTAGTTTGCAATTTTTCATAATAAGATCTGAGCGGACTTATAATCTATATGTTTGCTTGAATTTCATATAATTTGTTGGCATTCTTTGATTATATACAGACTGCTTATTTTTTGTATAAAGTATAATTCATGTGCTGTCATATAATAGGTATGACGTTGATTGATTTTTTTAGTATCTGCATTAGATTTATTAATGGTATGAATATGATATGAACTTGGTATAATGTATTTTGTGTTTATATTTTATATTAATTTGATGTAAAATATAAATATTTTTAATAGTTAACAAGTATTGGCATGAAATTTAGTGTAGTTTTTGAAATCCTACAATTCGATATTGTTTATTATGCAAACACAACACATATGAAATGCAAATTAAATCAATTTCATATCATTTGTTGGGTTCATAAAACTTTATCAAGTTCATGTCAATATTGATCTTAAACACATTTATACTTTATACACACAAAAAAATTAGTCATATATATCAGAGAACTTCAAAATTTATACAGATTTAAACTTCATATCAATTTAAACAGTGAAAATAGGATAATATATTATTTTTTTCGTACCAAATAAATATCAAAAGTAAACACATCAAAGATATAATGCACACCATACCAATTTTATATCAAGTTCATGTCAACTATTATATATATATATATATACACACACACACCAAATGTGTATATACTAAACAAAAGTATATTTTATATCAAATTAATACAAAAAGTAAACACAACAAATATAGTAATACACATTATACCACTTTTCATCTCAAATTTAATTCACCAACAAACTCAATGTGAAAATTTGTAATTATATCAATGTTATGTCAAATGCATGACAACACAAGATTGAACCTTATACCAAATATTTACATTAAACATACAAATAAAAAATATCAAATTTATATAAAATTCATGCTAATCATAATAAATTCAAAGTGAGTTTATATATTATTATGCAAGCAAATCATACTAAATTCTTATTGATTATAAGATTAAAATAATAACTATTTTATGTCAAAATTAACTAGATATTAAATTAATTTATACTTTATACCCAGAAAAATCAGTCATATATACAGGAAAACCAAATTGCATTAATATGCATAAGAAAAGTAATGAAACTGAATTTTTCCTCAATGTTGTTTCAGTCTTCTTCATTGCCCCTTATGTGACACACAAAGTTTTTGTTTGTCTTTATTTTCTTAGACAATGAACCTGAATTTTTCCTCAATATTGCTTCGGTCTTCTTCATTGTTGTTCGACTCTTCTTATCAGGAGACTTGACGTTTCTCACCAAAGTTTATGTTAGTATTTGAATGTTTGGTGATTTAATCTCCGATTGCCCGTGTTTTTGTCCTTTGCTAACCCAGGGTTCTTTCTAGGAGTAATATCAACATTACCTTTTCTATACATGATGAAAGATGTAAAGGAAAGAAAAATAAGTTAACTAAGATGGTCAAGGATGGAGTATTTTTTTCACGGTTCATATGAAGAAGAAGAGGGAGAAGAATAAACTTTCAGTGCAAGTGAAAGAGTTACATGGAAAGATGTGATAATTAGGTTGAAAGAGAAAAATACAGCTAAATTGAACAATTTAAGGTAACTTGTAAAGTTTTACCAATAAAAAACTCCTTAATTATAGTTTGATTGTTATATAAAAAAGGAATATAAATCCATTATTATGGATATTTAATGAATATATATTTTTAATAAAAATAAAATTAAATATTATAAAATATTATTGATTTGTTATAACTTGAAATTAAAACATTATTAGTAATAATTATAAATTAATCATTTAAAGAGTGTAATATATATTCTTTAAGGACTTATATAGGTAAAAAATACTTATTTTATATACTAGTTTAGTATACGTGTTTTGCACGTATGTGTCGTGTCAATCTACAAATTATATATGAATAGCATTTGCTATTAAAATAAATATAATATTCATATAAACAAAATTAAATAAATACTATTAATTTGAAGCAAAATTAATTTATAGCAAAAAAAGCAATACATGAGACAAACATCTCACTACAAATTTAATAAATATGACGCTCTCCTTTTATAATTGAGATGACCATTTTGTGCAATTTTTAACCTCTAGCTATTCGAAAAAGCTTCAACTTTTTTCGTATGTTTGTGTATAACATAATTTTTGTGATAGTTCTTATGGCTTTATTCTCTCGTAGAGGGATATTAAAGTGCTATCCAACAGTTCTAATTATCATGTACTTAAAGAAAAGAGATGAACCTTTGATTTTTTTCAAATACTATATTCAATGGCAACATGTTTGTTTCGTCCAATTTTTCTATCAAAATTTCAACTCAAAAACAGATTTGAGAAATCATCAAAAAGAGAATTCATTGTCAATAGTTGATTGTGCATAACTCATATATAATATTTAAATTTAATAACGGTAAGAAATAAAGAAGGCAAAAAGGATGATAATAATGAATACAAAAAGACTACTTGAATCAAAATAAAAGATAAAAAGAAAGCGCAGAAGTAGCAGCAAATCAGATATTTATAAATAGTCATGTCTATTTTATTATAGATTTAGCATTTGAGTTAAACTCTATCATATATTTTAATTGCAATTGTAAATGAGTAAATCCAAATAAATACAAACATAAAAGATTCTTATAAAGAAAAGTCACACGGGTTACAAAATTCTAAACAAATAAACCTAAAGAGTGGACTAAACCCAATTAAAAAAAAAATCTTTTATTTATTGGATATGTTATTAGGACTTTTAATAAGGAAAGATTTAAGAAGTCATTACAATGTTGTTTGGAGTCTTTTCATATATTTTAATATGTTATATTATAAAGCTAAATTAAATATTATAATTTTAGAAAATTGGTGAAAAGAAGATTTTGTGTAAAGTGAAATTTTTTAATAAAGGGTAAAAAATTCAAATAATATTCATAAGAATTTCCACTCTTTCAATATAGTATAGATAGATACAGATAAATTAAGGATTTAGTGGTTGTAATTTTTAATTATTTTGGAAGTTCTAAATATTAAAAAAATAATTAATACCAATTATTATAAAATCAATTGATTTAGAAGTATCCCATAAACTTAAGAAGTCGCAGAAAACTTTTACCGTTCTTTTTTAATTTGTTTTGTGTATTTCTTTTGGACCTTTTTTTTATAATAACAATTGTTGCACTTTTTTTTTTAATGATTTTGTTGGAATTTTTTTTTGCCTATTTTTTATAAAAAATTTGTTGGCTATTAGTTTGGAAGTTTTTTGACTTTTCTTTTTTAAATCAAGTCTATATTTTAGTTGGAAAAAGATTCTTTGATAGAAATTTAATCATAATAAGAAAATGTTCTTCATTTAAATTTATTATGTTTATAATAGTCAATATTTAATATAATTAAAATAATACTATAATAATTGAAGAAAAATAGTGAAAAGACAAAAAGTTCAAACAACATTTCTAAAGATTTTCGTACTTTTAATATAATATAATATAATATACATAGATAAATACATATATCATAATTAAAAATAAAATATTTAAATTTAATTATTCAAAATAAGGTCTACTCATGATTAAAATAACAAATATTTCTTTTTGTAAAGTTTTGATAATAATCCATAATTCAAGCTAAAATAAAATTGTATTCATAAATATATTTATATTCTCTTAATATGGAAGCCACAGTTGAGGCTTCACCTGTTTGTGTCATGATCATGCTTTCTTGGCTTTTGCGTAAGAATTGTGTACCATGCTTAATAAAGGGTGGGTTTTTAATCCTATTCTGCCACAACATTTTTTAAGGAAAAATTACACAATTGAGCAAACATTTACTAATAAATAACAAAACTTAGTTACAGTTTTATAATATTACTTTAAACAGCTAATGTTTCAAAATTTTGGTTATAAGTTTTTGTGGACCCTATACACTTTTTTGTATAAGACCCTTTAGCTTTTACTTTTTGTTTCTCTCTCCTTTTATACAAAAAATTTGATTTTGTTTCCATAAACATTTCCTTGATTCTCTCCTACAATCCCTCATCAGCTCGTCATCAACAACATGTATTGATTTCAATTTTTTTTCTTTTTCAATATCCCCAAAAATCTTATATTTTCAATTTCAGATTTGATTTTTGACGTTTTTTTATTTTCATTTGAAAATTTTAATTTTTGTCTTCCTTATACAACCCTTCCCCCATTTATCAGTTGATTTTGCCAGTAGATAGTCACACATTATGGTCGAAGAATGATCAACTAAGCGGGTACCTAGAGTTATACATTTGCATGGTAATTTCATGGATGATTCACCATCTTTTTCGTTGGGTATAACTCAGGAGGTTGAGGCGATTGCAGGGTCTCTTGCAAAAGCTAGGGCTAACGAAGAAGTGAGATCCAAGTAGCGAAATGACCCTATTTCTAAGCGGACAAGCTCCAAAAGGAAGAGAAAATCAGATGAAATTGCTTCAAGTAGCGGTGATTCAAAAAAGAACGATGAGTCAGAACACGACAAACAAGATGAAAACGAAATTGAAGAAAATGAGGTATTTTTTATTTTTTGAGAATGTATATAATATTTAATTCAATATTATACATAAGATTTTTTATACAAATATGTTTGTGTATAATTTATTAACATACAATGTAAATTTGTAGTTTGTATACAAATTTTTTTAGGGTTTCACTGAGCGCTGTATACAAATTGAAAGTATGTATAAAATGAAAACAAATTATGTTTTTGTATAAAAATCATCTATTTTTTAGTATAAGTTGTGTATTTTTATACATCACAAGCATATACAGTTTAATTTCATAAGTTATACATGCTATTGTACCTAACTACAAAATATTCACTCTTGCAACTGTAATTAGTGTATTTTTTTCATATGATATATACATGTTTTATGATACACATATGCAATCATTGAATAAGATTCATTTTATGTTTTTTTGTTGTATATACTTATACCTATATAGTATAAATATATTCATGCTTATAAGTATACTCTTATATACATAATACATCATGTGTGTCAGGGGATGAAAAACACCCACAATTATGATTTGCCATTAGTTACACTGTCTCTGTATAATTCATTAAATGAAAAACAGGGGGAAGGGTGTTTGGTGGAACACATACAAATGTAAGTAATGTTATTTTTTGTATAAGATCATCTCACCCTTATGTAGTAATGGATCATTATATAGTATAGATATAGGAACCTCATTTCTCTATAGTTGTATACACTTATATTCAATATATATAGTTATAATTTTCCATTTTTTTTATTATTTATACATATGATTTTGAATATTTATATCTATAGGGAGTTCAATTTATTCTTGAAGGGACCCCCATTGTCACTCAATACATGCAGTGCTATACAAACATCAACGTAATAGATGACCTGACCAAAATACTGATCGAAAGTCAGCTGAGGCGGTTTCGTGAAAGTACAACTGCATATTTTGGACATCTAATCGATATGAACCGATGCAATGTTCAAGCTTAGCGTTTCAGGTATTTCATGCTTTTCGAGGTGCAAAGCAGTTTCGAGGATGCATTCATCATACACATAAATGGGTTGACATTACGATTCACCCGTAGAGAATTTACTCTAACATCTGGACTCAAGTGTTGTGACGAATAATCAGATTTTGCTTTCAACACCGAGGAACCAAACAAACACAATTATACAGTACACATTTCAAGCATATTTAGAGTTTATTTTATACAAAAAATATTATACATAACACAATTAAGATATATAACAGAAATGCATACAAGAACGATCATAAAAAGATTTCATTTATACAGATACAACTACGAAACTTATACATTCACGCTTATAACTTCAACCATCAATTCTTATATTTATATATAGACAAATTATTCAGGCAACAAATTAAATCAATAATTCTATAAGCCATCCCGGTCAATATAAAGACACAAGTATATAACCATGAAAATAATATTTTTTTATCCAGCTACAACTGTATATAATTTTTTTTTATTACATACACAAACAACAAACAAAATAACAATTTATACAAACTCACAACGCTCTTAAACATATTTTCACAACATCGTGCTTTGGATGGATCACACGAAAAAATAATGTAACATAAGAATCATATAAGTATAAGTGAGAACATCATTTCGACCTTGTATAATGTAGACATCTCACAATTAATTATAAAGGAAAACATAAATTTCATGCTACAAAAAATATTAAAATTACAAGAACAAAACAATTTGCTACATCAAAACAGTAAAGTTATAGATTTGAATAAAATTAATCATTCGTGCAATATTCATGGCAGAACGAAAATACGTTTCACAACCTAATCATAATTTTGCTCACCTGATTTCGTGCAATTATGCAGGAAATATTGCGATTTGCTTTTCGATTTTCCAGAAACAAGACGACTATGGAACTTTTTTTTATAGAAACAGTCATATTTGGTAAGAAAGTCTGATTAGATTCACCTTCAATCAATTAAACAACTGTTTTCAAAATAATCAGTGTAATTATAGCAATCAACAATTAACAACTCAAAAAATTTCTTGTATAATGTCTTTGTAGTTACACGTTTTATACAAAATAAATAATATGACCAAAGTTATAAAATGTAATTTTAGAAAATATAACTATTTTTACGTATTATGTTTCACTAGGTGGCTATTTATGAAAATTTCACATTTTTTAATCTGCACTATTTAACTGTTCATCTACTTTTTGGTAATTATTTTTTTTCCACTATTAATTTGACACAAAAATTAAAAAGTAATAAATAATAAGAATAATTTTATCAATGTATCCTTGAATATAATATTTTAAAAAATTATAATAAAAAATTATTATATTTAATAATAAGAATAAATTTAAAATTATTTTTTAATTTTATAAAGTGAACAAATATTATTGAATTTATATGTCTAGTATATAATGGATAAGCAAGAGAGAGCATGTTCAAGTTCAAGTGTCTTTAATGAGCAAACAGAGATATATATTAAGCTACTATTGTTGACATGTATTCACTGTGGGTCCCACAACACTAATCCATTGCAATGTTATCTTATTTTTATGTAATTGTTCTTGAAAATATTACATTATGGCTACCATAGTACCATGGCAACATCTAAAAGATCATATTCTGTGTTATTGTCTCTTAGTTACAATTACATAATACTATTAATGTTAGGGATCTAAAAATATCTAAAATTGATGCAAGTTTTTTTCTTCATCTATTTGCCTCATTTGAAATATTAAAATTCACGTGATGGGAGCTTTTATACAGTGTTCATCATCAAAGAGGAGTATCCTACAAATGTAAATTATTAAAGGTTGTAGTTCAAAAACACCTAAGGCATGCAATTTACATGCTTGAGAACATTGGAAAAGACAGAATGAAATATATCTTGAACAAAAAAAAATTAACAGTGGTATCAATTAATTAGTTGTCTCCTTTTGACTTTTCTTGATCTTGTGGTCATGGGCCAATGCAACCATAGGAAGAGGGTGATTATCACGTCCGTAAATAAATTCTTGATTTTGTTCTCTTGTTACCACTGTTTTTTGGGTTTCATTATGTCGACGACACTAGAAAAGTTGATAAAAAGATTTTTTATTTAAAAAAACTACAAACTACCTTGACTTAGATGGGAGAACCTGCAAGTATGACAATTAGAAAAGTTACACCGTCTTTTTAAGTGA
The DNA here is from genome assembly GCA_038996855.1 of Solanum aculeatissimum. NCBI lineage: Eukaryota > Viridiplantae > Streptophyta > Magnoliopsida > Solanales > Solanaceae > Solanum > Solanum aculeatissimum. The sequence goes on along the minus strand of JBCEWC010008817.1, from coordinate 6,460 downwards.
CCGAGGACTATTTTTGTACGATACCAAGGATAAAATGACAACTTTACAATTAAAGGATAATATTAGCATGAGACAATCTAGTTCAAATGGACATTGTAATACCATTGCTACTACGTAGGGGCTTACTATGCTAGAAATAATTTTTCTTAAGTTCTAATTTTAAGTTGTTGAATGAATGATTCAAAGAACTGGTGTTGGGTGAGAACGTGATCATATTTGTCTAATTGGTCAATGAAACTTTTTTTGAATAAAGCTGATCTACTGAGAATGCAAAATGAAACATTACCTCAAATTTGAAAAACAAATTAACAAAGTGACATCACTTAATTAGTTGTCTCCTCCTGTGATGGTTGACTCTTCCTAATTTTGCAGTCATAGTCTGACCAGACAGTAGAAAGAGGGGTTTAACATGTCCATATATGATACTTGATGTTGATCTCTAGTTATCTATGTTTGTGAATTTTATAATGTGTATCACGCCTGAAAATCAGTTTAAAAATAATTTAAGAAAAGTGAGAGAAGTAAAACTTACCTTGCTCACTTGAGATGGAAGAACCTGCAAGTCTGAGAATCAGAAAAGTTTAATGATCAAGTGCTTCTAAAAAAGTAGACCATCAACATTTGAGGGACGCAAGACTATTTTTGTATAATACTAATAAGCATAATTTATAAGTTTGTCATTGAAAGATAGGATTAGCATGAGAAAATCTATCTCGAATGGAAAAAAACATATAAAAGTTGTACAAATAACATAACCTAACAAATAAAGTATCTTATCCTAAAGATATATTCATCAAGATCAACAAAAAGTTTACATAATTAGCCACGTCTTGCTTCCAGGCAAAACAAAAGAAAGCATGCTACCTAGAAAACGGAGCAACTCTTTTTGTGGTAAATTTGAAATTCTCATAATTAAATGTCAGAATCCTGAAAGTCGCTAAAACTGTGAATGGTACTCATTAAATAAGCCTATCATCATAACAACTTGACTGCATGACATAAAATTCATTCCATACCTATCAAATAGTGATTTCTTTTTTTGTAAATTTTGTACAAACTTATATTATATTTGCTCTTTTTTGCTCTACTCTACTTGTTCTTGTACTATTTATGGTGGGTTCTTATTCTTTCTCATCTCTTTTTTATTAGTGAATTTGCATATTAAATGTCAGAATCTTGAGAGTAGCGACAACACTGGATGGTATTCACTAAATAAACATATCATCAAACAACTTGACTGCAATATACACATAAATTCATCCTATACCTACCAAACTTTGGCTTCTTTGTATAATTGCAGAGAAGCAAGATGAAAATTGTGTATTATTAATAATTCTCTAGTACAGTTTATATACAACACAAATAGAATATATTGTGCAAAGTTAATTCCTAGAAAATAGGAGCAGATAAAATACATGAAGAGTCCTATATTAAGTGAGTTATTCTAAAGTAACTGAAGTCCTAATTTGTAGTAATTGCTGAGTAGCACGTGCGCTGTTACGCTCCCCTCAAGTTGGGTGTGAAGGGACAACACATAACTTGGGAAGCATGCATTGAAAGGCTACCTTGGACAGCGGTTTGGTGAGCGGATCTACAACTTGATCAGTGGAGTGAATATGTGATACTCGAACTTGGCCATTGCGGACTTGGTTGTGAACAAAGTGAAGTGAACTTCAAGATGCTTCATTTTTGTATGATGTACTGGATTTTCAACAATGTAGGTGACCCCAAGGTTATCACAAAGTATGGTAGGAGTAGCAGAGAGTAGCACATGCAAATCCTTGAGCAAGAGAGTGATCCAGTTTTTTTCAAGCAAGGCTGAAGCAACTGCTTGATACTCGGCTTCAGTGGAGGAGCGGGAGACAGTAGGTTGCTTATGAGAGCACCAATAAATAGGCGTTGTACCTAGATAAACAATGTAACCAGAGATAGAGCAGCGATCATTAATATCACCTGCCCAATCTGCATCAGCATAGGCATAGAGATCGAGGCTGGTAGATTATTGTAGGGAAATACGAATATCATAGTGGGATGTGGCTTTAAGATACCGAAGGATACGTTTAACGGCTTTCCAGTGAAACATGGAGGGAGAGGTGCTGAACTGAGTTGGCTTGTTGACTATATATGTGATGTCATGTCGGGTAAGCGAAAGGTACTGAAGCCTACCAAGTACACTCCTATATTCTTTTCCATCAATTTTGGGAGCTTTATCATCCAACAGTAGCAGTCTTGACGTACTCTTTGGAGACTGAATTCCTTTGCATTCTTACATCTTGGTGTTATGTAATATCTTCTGTATGTATTTAGATTGACTAAGAAGTAGACCATTGACATCCCTATGTACCTCAATGCCTAAGAAATAGTGCAGCAAACCAAGATACTTGAGAGAATCTTTTTTGGAAAGAGAGCTGATGACTTATTGAATGATTGCTTTATTACTGCCTGTGAGTATGATATCGTCCACATAAATTAAAATATAAATAGTGACTCCAAAATTATGCAAAACAAATAGACAGTTATAAGATCCAGATATGTGAAACCCCATTTGGATCAAGAAATTGGTGAGGGAATCATACCATGCTTTAGGAGCTTGTCGCAAGCCATAGATAACCTTTTTGAGATGGAAGACATGATCGGGATGCGCTGAATCTTCATAGCCAGGGGGTTGTTTCATAAATACGTCTTCCTGAAGCTTTCCTTGGAGAAAAGCATTATTGACATCAAGTTGATGTAATGCTCAATTCTTTTGTACTACAAGAGTGAGGACAACGCGAATGGTGTGGGTTTAACCACGGGATTGTATGTCTTATGAAAATCAACTCCAGGTCTTTGAGTGAACCTTTTTACAACTAAATGTGCTTTATACCTGTCAATGGAGCCATCGGGCTTGGTTTTGATTTGAAACAATCACTTACAGGGAACAACATTTCGAGTGTGGTTCGGTGGAACCAATTTCCAAGTCTGATTCCTCATTAATGCATCAAACTCAACCTGCATAGCATCTCTTTAGTGTGTAAATTTATGTGCTTGTTTATGGGTTATCGGTATAGAAGGTACAGACTGGGTAGGCTGGGCTATTTGAGCAGTGTAGTCAATAATTTTGTGTCACTTGATGATGTTGTTTTGCGACGTGGTCACTATATAATTTTGGTCTGTTTGTGGAACTTGAACAATTAGTTCAGTGCGAGAAGGCAAACTAAGAGTGCCGATAGGATGGAGGGACTATTTCGGTACATTGGGTGGTAAGTTTGGGCGACGTCGATAGACATGAGTAATTGGTGGTCGACGATGTAGGGAAAGAGGATGAGTAGAGAGGGCTGGGGGTTGACTTTGAAATATAAAGTGGGTGTAGGAATGGTGGATTGATCCGACTGTGGGTTTCTCTTCTGAGCGGCACGAAGTGAGCAGGTATCTTGACGTGTATCTTGTCTCAACGGGATGGTGGGGGGCAACATCATGAAATCTGAAGGATTATTTTTTAAATTATGTTCCATGGCTGAATTATTAGGATTTAAATAATGGTCCCAAGTTAAAGATGAGAAACTTTGTTTTAAAGAAGAGAAAAGATTATCAAATGAGAAAATATCTTCTAAAAACTTTACATCCTGGGAGAGAAACATTTTGGAGCTGGTGGGTTTAAAACACTGATGGCAATGATGAGTGACAGAAAAACCAAGATAGACACAAGGTTTGGAATAGGGCTCTAATTTGTTTTGGGCATAGGGTCGCAGCCATGGGTAGCATAGACAACCAAATGTACGAAGAGATATATAACTTGGTGGCTCATTAAAAAGAGTTTCAAAGGGAGATTTCTTATGAAGTGTGGTGATTGGCAAGCGGTTTATCAAAAAAGCAGTATGATGGCAAGTGAATGTCCAAAAATTAGAAGGTAGACTTGCTTGGTGAGGCAATGTTTTGGCTGTCTCAATGAGGTGGCGATGGCGTCTTTCAACTAGGGAGACCCTTTGAGTTGTATGAGGGGGAGAAACAAGGTGTTGTATGCCATTTGAATTGAGGTATGCTTGTAGGCTTTGATATTCTCCACCGCCATCAGTGTAAAGTGTGAGGATTTTATGGCCAAAATATTTTTCAAGCATAGGATGTGAGTTTTGAAAAACTTTGTGAACTTCATGTTTGTTTTTCATTGTGTACAACCAAATGTATTTGGTGTACTGATCTATAAATAAACAATAATATCAATTTTTATCAATGGAGAGAATTGGAGAGGGCCCCCATATATCACTGTAAATTATTTCTAATGGAGACTTGCTGGACAAAGTATTTGAATAAAATGGAAATTTGTGTGCTTTATTGCAGCAACAAGAATTACAATAAGTAAACTGATCTTTCGAAGAAAATAAAAGACGAGAGTTATTTAAAATAAAAAATAAAATGCGAGAATAGGGGTGGCCCAATCTCCGATGCCACAAATTTAAGGAAGGTCCAGCAAAGGCTACATTGATGTTTGGTCGAGACAACGATGGCCATTCATAGAGTCCTGCTTTACTTGGGCCGCATAGAAGAGGTGCTCCTGTAGTCAGATCCTTCACAAGAAATTTAAAAGGAAAAAATTCAATTGAGGTTAGATTGTCCTTGCAAAATTGATTGATTGAGATAAGTTTGCATATGATGGTTGGAGAACACAAAATATTAGAGAGCTTAAAGGTAGTATTTGATGCATGTAAATGAGTATTACCAAATTGAGTGATTGGAATCACATCACCATTACCCATTGTCACTTCGTCGACCCCTTTGAAGTCTTGAACATTGTGGAGGTTGTTGGTATCGGATGTAATATGGTGAGACGCACCTGAATCGACAATCCAAAGGTCATGTGGTGTTGTCTATGCAACAAAGTTGGCTTTTGCTTCAAAGTGATTATGGGATCGAGAGCGACAAACATTTGTGGTATGCCAAAATTTGTCACATAGTTGACATCGGACTCCGGAGGATTGTTAGGGGAAGTTGTGCCCCTGCAGTTGACCTATGGAGGACTGGGAAATGTTGCTTTGATGTTGTTATCTGTTGTGAGGATGCCAGGTACTGTTATTGGGTGGACGACGATTGTTGTGGGGGGGCTGATGGAGAATTCATTGAACGTTGAGCAACAGTTGCTAAGTGTGAGACCCCGTGTTCCTCGTCTTCCATAATATGCATATTGTGGCGTGTTATATAAGGAATATTTGACTTTGGATAGAAACTAAGGGTAATAAGGCTGTAAATAGGTGGTAATATCAAGGGATTAAAGTTTTAAGTCGTAGGAATCCCCTAAATGCATATTTGACATTAGAGAGATGGCCCAAGTGGCACCTCGTTCTTTTCGGAAGATTTAAATTGAGTTTCACTTCTCGGATGGGACTAAGAGTGCATAATTTGATAATAATGGATTGAGGGGTATTTTAATATCCCAAAGTTCATATGTTAAGTTTTGGAGTCAAGAAAAATGCAAGATCAAGTTTGGCCAAAGTTACCGTAAGCTTCTTTAAGAAATCCGTCTTAAATTTTGGTCAAATGTATCAGACCATATCTCTCAAAATATAAGGAGTTATAAATTTCATAAACTATAAAATTTAAGGTCTACAAGTCTAGTTTTCAATGCACAAAACCGCATATCAATCCAATTTCAAAATAAAAAGTTATAAGAGGTTTACCGCGACTGCCCGAGTAGAAAACTAGGTCATGGACCGGGTCGGGTCAAGCCCACATAGATGTCGGCTAAATTGATATTTTAAAGCTGGAAAAAGACCTATTTTCGTCCCAAACAGTTAAAAACTGAAGAGAAAGCTCCCATCATCTCCATAATCAATTTTGGTAAGGTCTTCGTATTTTTACCATTAAATTCGCCCGCGTGCCTAGAAATACGTGTCTTACGCTTTGTAATTATTTTTCCCTCTTATTAGCTGTGTTTGGGAATTATTTTTGGACTGTGAGAAAGTGGTGTTCTTGCTGGTCATTGTATGTTTGCAGGACGTTTGTTTAAGTAATCATTTTGGGACTCTTTTATGACCATATTTACAAAACATTTACGGACGTTTCCTCTCGTAAACGTTATATGGTAAAATTGGCCATTAATGCCAATTTATGGACTATTTGTAGGCGTTGTTAAGCTGCATATGTATAGTCATTGCAAAACTTAGGACGTCGGGAACAACTTTTGTGAAGGAACTTCTGGCATTCGGACGCCTGTTGGAAAGGTATGTTAAGGCTAAGTCCGGTCCCTTCTTTTAGCATGAAATCCAGGAAATTCCTAAAACGTCAAATACAATATTTTACTATTTTGTTGCTAGAACGACCTTCTGTAAAAGACATTGGGATCGTAGCTGAATTATCTTTATTACTATAATAGGTTGGAATTCCATTCGTTCGCTCAAACTGGACATTCAATATTTATATATCAATTTATCTGTTTTTCTTGACTACCTGTCCTTATGTTGAGGTGTTGCACTTTTTGGTGTGGTGT
>JBCEWC010008816.1:0-19468 GCA_038996855.1 Solanum aculeatissimum | reverse complement strand
AGAGGCATGTGTTGGACCTTTGACACTCTTGTTACGTTATGTGTTGACTTGTTAACTTTGACTATATATATATATATCCTATAAATGACTTAAGTTTGGTATTTGATCATGTTTTAAATGTTGATTTTTGTTATTGAGAATTTTGAACCTATTGAATTATGTGCTATGCTTCCGTATTTTTTTAGCCAATGATGAGTTTTGATGCTATGATGGCTTGATCGAGAGCCTTTGGGTTCTCCTTCGCCATGTCACATCTAGATCCCCTAATCGGGTCGTGACATGCGCATAACAGAGATGTTTACCACAACAACACCGATTGAGCCATCGACTTCTACTGCTACTTCTCTAGGTACCGAGGGGCCACCACAACCATAGACCGATACAAATATGAGGCCTACTTCACCTTTTGCTACTCATGCACTAGAGGCAGTGCCCATACAACCTTCCCCCGCAAGAATGGTATACGTGTCTACGACATCTATTCAGACCCTGGCATAGAGACTAGTTCGTATTGAGTCCCAGTTGACTCAGTTATTACAACAAATCATGCCTTGAATTCGTAAGGCCATTTCAGAGGCTGAGGATCATATGCAACGCACTCTGTGGCCACTATTCAGGAGACACTTGCACCGGTATATGGCCGCATGGATGCTTTTGAGAGTCGAGTGGAGAAAAGCCTCAGCTCAACCCAACCTGGTGACTTAACAATCATTCGGGAGGAGATCTAGCAGCTCCATTTTGAGATAAGGGCAACAACATCAACACCGCTTGTGTTTCCTCCACCTGACATTACTGAGACGCTTGTTAATTTATTTTCTCTTGAGGAGATACCACTTCGCACCCTCGGGAAGAGGCCTCATCTTGAGGATGATGATCCAGATGCATTGTGGCGAGAGACGGAGTTGATAGAGATGCAACAGTTTGAGGCTGCTAGACAGGGCTCCATTATAGATGAGCAGGCCCGACAGGCTTGTTATCTTGAGAGGATAAGGGGTGCTGGACCCTCTAGACATGCTTCTATGATTGAGGAGACCACCAAGTTAGTTGAGGGTGGTCAGACACAGTCACATTGGCGCTTAGGCACCTTGGTATGTTCTTTTTAACCCCTGTGCTTTATTTTGCTTTATTTTTGTTGCATTGAAGACAATACAATTGGTTTTCAATGGGGTGTGGGTATTTACAGGTCTCAGCACAGTTTGAGTAACCAAGGCCTATAACTATCCTAATTTTTTAGTTCGCAGGGTTTTTTTTGCTTGTGTTTTTTCCTTAAGGACATTTATTTTCTGTTGAAATGGCACGTTTAGGATGCGTAAGTAGTATTAATATCATATTGTACTAAAGTCTGTGACATATGTTAGTTTTTGTTGAAAAATGATACTCATCATCAAATTTTGTATGTTAGGTAGTTTTGATCAAAACCATGTGAAATCAGTGATTAACAGTGCTTGTTCTGATTAATTGAGGTTTAATTGTGATGAAAAGAATGATCTGAGAGCCTGTGTTGATAGTGTAATCAAGTGCCAAGTGTGGGTGAGCTTCTTTGCATAATTCTTGTACTGTGTTTTAATTCAAAACTTGCTCTGTTACTCTGACTAAGACTGTAGGTTAGTTGGTTAGGAAAGGATCTTCGACCATTGTTCGTATTAAATTCACTTAGCCTAAATTGACCGACCAAAGTGCATTGTGTATCCCTTGACCCTAATATTTGAGCTTTACATGTACCTTTTTCTTTGTAAACACCTAAGTAACCAAGCCTTTTTAATGTGAAATCCTGAATTTGGCCCTGGTCCTTTCTTGAATATTTTGCGCCTTGACTCAGGCAAAAAACCTAAGTTGAGGGTGACTATCAAAAGTGGCCCGATTCATAGGTTGGATATTGTGCACCACAACTCATGCCAAAAGCCTGGGTTGAGGATGGTTGTGTAAGGAAACTCACATTAAATAGGGTGGAAGCTAGTGATACAAGAAAAGGGGAAACATTGTGCTATGGGTGCAAGAAAAATGAATAGATGCCTAAATAATGAGCTAAAAAGAAAAAGAATGCGAGAAAAAAAGGCATTGAGCTTAAAATGTTGAAGAAGACATCTAGAAAGGTTTGAAATAGGAGGAGGGAGAAATAAGTCAAAAATAACAGTGTTGGTAGGGCAAAAATGTAAAATAACGTAGTGTCAAGGAAGCCATTAGTCACCATGTTCCTAAAATTCCATACCAAATCCCCCTAATCCTACGTTACAGGCCAAGAAAATTCTATAGTGATCCTAGTCCAAGTAGACAAAGGTCATGGTCATGAGTATAGGGGCAAACATATGGTATTGGGCATAATGTTTGAATATCAGTTGTGAGTGTGAGAGATTTACTTAGTCCCTAGCATTAAATTCGAATATATTATCATGAGTTAGATAAGGAAATTCTTTTTGTGAGGGTACTTGCCTTACACTGTTGCGTCTAGGCTATTTCAGTGATTGTGGTTTATCCGTGGTTACCTTGCTTGTCATAGTTTTACTATCATATATATTGATCTGCATTGGTTTTTTTGATTGTTATATGATATGCACTGGTATCTGTGATTGATTTAGAGAGGATGTATGCCATTAGATTGAGGTCTATGTGTTGCTATACTACTTATATAGATTGAGTCCATCGTTGAGGTCAAGCAATAATTTTAAGTTGAGAGTGTTGATGTGCTGCCAAAATACAATTCTTTAGATGCATAAAACATAGAATTTTGTGTGTTCTCAAAGCAATATTAGTAGGTTTGATGTGTTTTTATATTTATTTTGCAAGATTTCAGGATTTAGCATGATTTTGGGCAAAGTTCTTCATAATTTAAGTTTTTGAGGATTTACGAGCTACTATATGGGTCGTGGTTTAATCCATGAGCCGTAGAGAGGTTTCGTGAGTCAGATCCAGTGAAGGGCCAAGTTCCAGATGTTGCATCCACAAACTGGCAGACGAGCCGTAGGCTTTTTTATGAGTCTGGATTGTGTCGTGCTTGGGGGATAAGATTTTGAAGAGTTTCAGAAAAACTATCCGACGAAACCCTCCACGGGCCGTAAGACAGACGACGACCCGTAAGAAGGTATCATGGAATTAATGTCTATTTTTAGAAGTTGCAAAGTACGAAGCCCAGGTATGGGCCAGGGTTCCTTATACATCCCGTAACCCAGTTCGTAGAAGCTGCCAAATCTAGTTTTTCTATTTCGTTTTGGATTTGTATTTTACTTATTATAAATATTTTTTTAGGTTTTTTACATTGGAAACTACAAAGGATGACAAAAATACCTAGAAACACTTTGAGAACTCATAGTTTTTTATTTTACATTAAGATTATTACATTGTGCTTTCTTGTGAAGATTCAGATTGCTTGTTCTTTAACACATCACTGTAAGTGTTTAATTATACTATTCCATAACATGATTTCTTATCTACAATGATTATGCATAGCTAAATCTACAACTGGGATTGCGGGAACCATGAAGAACTAACAAAGTAAAATCTAGATAATTCATAATTCTTGAAGGTGTGTATGTATTAATTAATTCTCTTCGTTATGAATGGTTTTTAATGGTGGCCAACATTAGAACCCACCTATTTCTTACTGAATGGATCAAGGTACTAATGAATAGAAAAATAGATTAATTAACAGAATTCGATGTGATCACTCTCATCTAATCAATCAAATTGGATCAAGGGCCAGTTGTACTTGAACAAGAGGTAAGGGTTAGTAATGTCATGCTGCAGAGATGGATCAAATCACATAGTGAAATTTACCTCTCGTCTGGATCAAAGGGTTTGGTAAACTTAACTTATCGTTATGAATTCTACACACTGGAATAGATTACAATCATTTGGATATACTGAGTTAGGGAATAATGAGGAACACAATACCCTAATTACTTCTCCCATTGATTTCACAACACTTGCATTCAATTGACTACTGTAGTTTAGTATTTATTTTTGCACTTTACAAAACTCCCCATTTTGGGAAGTAAGTAGATAAATTAGTTTAAATTGCTCATAATTACTCCAGGTCTAACCATCTTCCCTGTGGGATCGATCGTAACCTCGTTTATGTTATATACTTTGACAACGATCGCTTATCCTCTATTTGAAGGTGTAACTTGGGCGACATCACTATTAACTTGATATCTTTATTGCAATAATGTTTATTTATAAAAATAAGTATAGATAAAATTTATAGGAACATCATTGGATTTAATTCATATATGTATTTTATTTTGTTTTTTTCTTGTAATTAAGTGACCTTCTTGGGAAAGGAAATAGGTGACCCTTTTTCCTTAGCAATTATGCTCAAACTCACTTTTGTCGCCTCAATTTTTATCTTGTTCAATTCCAAGAACTAATGTACACGAGTTACTTCTGCCACCTTAAATCTTACATAATTAATGTTTAAAAAAATCACTTCTTCCATGTCAGTCCCTTTCTTATTGACAAGATCATAGGAATTTGATAACAATTTTCACGAGTCCACTTCAATTTTATCAAGAATTAGGACGCATGCCTTATTATTGGGTCTATAAATATCCATATATTTTACCTGTGAGCATCAATTCAAGAAAGTTACAAATCACTGAATTTGCTTTGATACCTAGGATTTTTTTCAAGTAATTTTTTTGCGTGATATTTCTCCTCCCCTATTTTTTTTGCAAAAGCATGCTTTTAATATTTCTTTTCTAGATGTCACTCATCATATCACAAGAATATGATCTTGAGGTGTGAAGGAATAGATACGCATTTCCACCCAAGAAAGATAATTTCATCATAATTCTTATGATGCAAAGGAATGGATACATATTGCCACCCTAAGAAATGTAATTTCCTGGTAATTCTTATGGTGCAAACGAATGGATACGCATTCCTGCCCTATGAAAGGTAATTTCATAGCGATTCTTATGGTACACAGGAATGGATATGCATTCCTACTCTAAGAAAGATAATTTCATGGTAATTCTTATGACGCAAAGGAATGGATACACATTTTCATCCTAAGAAAGGTAATTTTATGGTAATTCTTATGGGGAAAATGTATTGATATAGATTCCCGCCTAATAATGATAAAAAAGTTCTTTCGACAAGATTATATATTTTTTTCTTGCCGTTTCATGCTTAAGTTTGTCATTAATGACTCTTTTTATTTCTTGCAGTTTGAAGAGATGGTGATTTTAAAAAAATATATCTTTTCTTACACCAAACTTAAGCATCATGTAGTTAAAACTGAAGAAGGGGTGAAGCAAATTAGATTCTTGGCTTAGACTCCACTAGTTGGCCGATATGCGAGTTCGTGTCCTTCTTTGAAAAATCTTATATGGAGAATTGAAATTCAGTTCAAAGCCATAATTCTAATAAACTACTCAAGTTGTGGTCCTTTTAAGCACCAAATCATCATCATGCTAATATTGCAACCTCCCTTCAAAGCTTAGGTTGTCATATAATTCAAAGTGAGATTTAATGGGGATACCTATGACAACTGAAGGAGAGTATCATCTTATTCCAGGATATTAGAAGTGAACTAAAGATGTACTAGGTAGAAGTAAAAATATCTTGGGAATGACATAAATTTATTATGTCGTTTATGCATCCTTTTCACTTATGATCATAATTCAGATATTTTATGAGCATTCTGTGATGCTTGGCGTCTCAAAATAAACACACTTCTTACATTTGTTGGGGAGCTATTTGTTTCTTTATGGAATTTACATATTCTTGGGGGTTTATCAATATTTGGTTCTCTTTATTATTTAGTAGTGCCTGAGGTCAAGGAAGTTATGGGTTTTGATGAAAAGAAGATAAAATACCTTCCTTGAACTTGTAAACATTTATCTAAGGCATTTCATCATGTTTGGGGTGCGAACAGAAAAGTATCTTTTAGCCGATGGATAAAATTTTGGACTAAGAAACCCTTAAGGTATGAACCTACTCCACCGAGGCAGGAAAAAAATCTATGTTAATACTTAAATTTCTCTAATTTTGATTGATGACCATTTGCCAGAAACGTTTTGAAAAGGAAACAAATAAAGCTCTCCTATAAAGTGGCACAACTCAAAGTAATATGACGTGGACCTTGGATCGACTCAAGAAAAGGAAATAATCCAATAAAGATTTATCAATCAAGGCTCCATTCCCGAAGTAAAGAATCAATCAGATAATGAGAATATTGGAAAAACCAATTAAAGAATCAATCTGATAATGAGAAGATTGGAAAGATCAATCAAGGAATCAATTAGATAATGAGAAGATTGGAAAGATCAATCAAACAGTGATTAAATTAGAAAATATTCAAGGAGAAGATTTGAAAAATCAATCAAGTAGTGTTTGAATTGCGAAGGAATCTTCATTGCCTAATTTCAAGAATCAAATCCCTTAGGATACCATCTCTTTCACTTAAAAAAGAGTCATAAAGATATCTCAAAGACTGTACAAGCCTACTACATTCAAGTCATTCTTCACACTATTCATCTTTGAAAATCATTATACTTCATTTAGATTTACTGTGAAAAGAGAGAGAGAAAAGAAAAAAAATGAAAGAGAGGTTTGTATCGAAAGAAAGAAAACAAGAAAAAGATTAAGAGTAGTTTAGGTTTTTTAATTCTCTGTAACCATCTTTTTATAAGGCTTGAACAGATATCCCTTGCAACTTAAGGAGACTGTATTAGAATCCACGTTGGATCTGAACCAATATAAAAATATCAGTGTTGAATTTTCTTTACGCACTCTAATTTTTGCACTTTATTATTTACTGTCTTAGCTGACTGATATTTAAGTTAGTCGACTATCTAGCAATGAATTGAAATAAGAAAATTCAATTCACTACCTCTCTTGCACTTACAATTGATATTAGAGCCTAGTCCCACTACATCCTAGGTTTAACCACAGGTGAGAAAAGATCATGACAAATCAAACTCAAACCATTGGAGCACTTTTTCAAGAGGAAACTTTTCAGACCAGACCACTCTAATTCAACAAAAAACACTTCTCTCACTTAAAAATAAGAATGGAAACATTCATAAAATCCTGTTATGTAAAGGTCTTGAGGGTTATCAAACTCAGTGACATTCCTATTCCCGTGGCCAAATCAACTAATGAGCGTCAATCAAGCACTGAAGGTAGCCAGGCCCTTATCACACCCAGCCTGAACAACTACACTGAAGATCAAATAGAAGTTATTCAAATAAATTCAAAGGCTAAAAATATCCTTTATAATGCTATCAGTGGTGAAGAATACAAGAAAATCTCTAATTGTTAAACTACCAAAGGGATGTGGGACAAACTAGAAGTAACTTACGAAGGAACTGACAAAGTCAAAGAAATCCTTGTCAGTCTTCTTATTTACGCGTATGAGTTATTCCAAGTGAAGGAAGGAGAAACAATTGAGAATATGTTCGCTCATCTTAGCTAAATCATTAGACAACTCAAAGTTGTAGGAAAAAAAGTCCTCCCATTGAGCACATAAGAATAATTCTCAGAAGCTTGCCTCCCCAATGACACGTCAAAGTTGTTGCTCTTCAAAGCATGAATCTAAAAAGCCTCACATATGATGAAGTCAGTGGAGATTTGATTGCGTTTGAAAAAACTCATCTAAATAAAAAGGGGAAAGAGGATGATTAGAAAAAATGTGTTACATTGAAAGCAACAGACGAAAACCAGGAGGAAGAAGAAGAGTTCAATGAAGATGAAATTGCTCCAGAAATAAGAAAAGTACAACAGAAATGATGGCAGGTCCTATAAATGTGAAAAATTTGGACACATTGCAAGTAAATGCCCCAAAACTAAAAGAAGATATCCCTAAGGTTAGACCAATAACAAGGCATTCAACAACTGGAGTGATGAAGATATATCTGAATTTGTTCAAGATGAATCTAGAAATATCTGCTTCATGGCTATTGGTGAATCAAGTCAGGTAAAAATTATTTTTTTAGAAATTGCATTAATTAAAAGCTTTACTGGATCAAGCCATTATAGATCTAAAAAGATCCTTTGAGAATATCAGATCCATCCAAGATTAAAAAAATATTTTAGAAATCAAACTTGAAGTTTGTGCTGTTGAAAGAGACCTCGTGGATGAAGAAACTTTTAAACTAAAAAATCTTTCGAAAAATATTCAAATTTTCTCTATTCCTAACAAATCAAACAAATTTGACTTTTCAACAAAGTTGACTAGTACTTAAAGAGAATATTTTAGTCTTTCTGGCTCTGACAAATCTAGTTAAAAATTTTGCAACTATTGTGAAAAATCTGATCACACTTACTCCAGATACAAATTTCGTTACTCAAAATCATCTAATATTATTTGGAAAGCTACGGATACTGCTAACCAAAAAGTACCCAAAACCATTTGGGAACAAAAAAATAAGCATGAACGTGTTTTGCAGGAATATTACACCAAATCAAAAGGAAAATAGTATTTAGACAGTGTGTGTTCAAATCATATGACAGCCCACAAATACCTGTTCAAATCTATTGTAGACTTCAATGGCGGAAAAATTCATTTTGGAGATAACTCCACTGGGACTATAATTGATATTGGTCTACCAAAGATGGACTACACCAAGGATCATATCTGCAATGCATATTAGCTGGGTAAGAAAACTAAAAATTCCTTGCCTAAAGATGTTGTATCTACCACAAAATCTCTCAACTTCTCCATATGGGCCTTTTTGGTCCTACCAGAACTTCCAGCATTGGAGGAAAGAGGTACACAATTGTAATAATTAATGATTACTCTCGCTTTACTTGGGTTATATTTTTGGACAACAAAGATGACACCTTAAAGAATTTTGAGTTTTTCTGTAAGAAAGTTCAGAGAGAAAAATGGTATTATATTACCTCAATCAGAAGTGATCATGGAGGAGAATTTAAAAGCAAAACATTTAAAAACGTTTGCAATGAAGAAGGATATGCTCACAATTTCTTTGCACCTCAAACTCCTCAACAAAATAGAGCCGTTGAAAGGAAGAATCGAACTCTCCAAGGCATGGCCAGAATCGTGATATGCAAACATGCTCTCCCTTATCACTTTTGGGCTGAGGTAGTAAGAACTGCCTGTCACATCCTCAATAGGTGCCTTATAAGACCTATTCTGAAGAAAACTCCATATGAATTATGGAATGAAAAGAAATCAAATATTGGTTACTTTCATCCGTTTGGTTGCAAGTATTTTGTGCACAACAATGGTAAGCACAGTCTTCGAGATTTTGATCCTAGCAGTGATGAAGGTATTTTTCTTGGTTATTCAAATTCTGGTAGATCTTATAGAATTTTTAATAAGCATACATCTATTATAGAAGAATCCATACATGTTATTTTTTATGAATCTAATCACTCTTTTGAGAAAAGGTGCAGCTCAGATGATGTAAAATTTACTAGTTCTCAAAGTGTGGTTATAGCTTCTAAAAAGGTTCTTGATAAAGAACAATCGACTATGCTGATGAAATTCAACTCATAACTAAGTCAGTATCAAATGAATGGAGAGATGAACCTGACTATCTAAAGAAGTTTATCATTGAAAATGTTAATGTTGGAATGAGAATAAGAGCTTCAAGCAAAAAAAAGTGCTAACATAGCACTCATATCTCAATTGGAATAAAAAAAGATGGAAGAAGCTTTAAAAGACAAAGAATGGATAAAACCTATGAAAGAAGAACTCGACCAATTTGAAAAGAATCATGTCTTAGAATCATGTTTGGACCTTGGTTCCTAAGACATAAAATGTTTTCATCATCATAACAAAATGGGTCAACAGAAACAAGTTGAATGAAGTAGCAGAAGTAGTAAGAAACAAAGCCAGACTTGTAGCTCAAGGATACTCACAACAGGAGGGAGTTGATTATGATAAAACTTTCGCTCCTATAGCAAGGTCAGAATCTATCCGTATTCTTCTAGCAAATATTTCTTTTAAAGGTTTTAAACTTTTTCAAATGGATGTTAAAAGTGAGTTTTTAAATGGTTTCATTAAAGAAGAGGTTTTCGTAAAACAACCTCCTGTCTTTGAAAATCTTTAATTTCCTTATAATATTTTGAAACTCTCTAAGGCCTATCATGGTCTTAAACAAGCTCCAAATTCTGGTATGAGAGGTTGAGTATATTTTTACTACCTCATGGTTTTTCTCGAGGAAGCATTGACACCACTTTTTTATAAAATAAATCTTCCTCTAATAATATTATTATTCAAATATATATATTGACGAGATTATTTTTTAAAGTACTAATACTAATTTGTGCAAATATTTTGCTAACCTAATGAAAAGTGGATTCGAAATGAGCTTAATGGGTGAGTTAACCTTCTTTCAAACTGATCGAGATATCTTCATTTGTCAGAGTAAGTATGCTATGAATTGATTCAAAAATTCAAAATGGGGGATGCAAAGTCCATTAGCACTCCCATGAGTCCTTAATGCAATCTGGATCTTGATCCATATGGTAAGAATGTTGATTAATCCAAATACAGAGGTATGATCATATCCCTACTTTATCTCACTTCTAGTCGATCAGACATCATGTTCAGTGTTTGTAAATGTGCAAGATTTCAAACAACTCCTAAAGAATCTCACTTGATTGTTGTAAAAAGAATCATTCGATATCTAGTGGAAATTATTTCTTTTGGTCTTTGGTATGAAAAATCCTTTATATGTAATCTTCGTGGTTTTTTAGACGTTGATTATGCAAGTGATAAAGTTGATAAAAAAAAGCACCAGTGGATCTTGTCAATTTCTTGGCGGATCTCTAATCTCCTAGAACAGCAAAAAAAAATTGTGTATCAATCTCCACCACTGAGGTTGAATATGTGACAATTCATCAATTAAGTGACTATGATATTATTGCTAAACCTGCTCAAATTATCTGTGATAATTCTAGTGCTATTTGTTTGTCTAAAAGTCATATGCATCATTCTAGAGCTAAACATATTGATATCAAGCATCACTTCATCAAAGATCATGTTTTAAATGACAATGTTGAAATTATTTTCATCAATATAGAAAAATTATTGGCTGACATTTTTACAAAACCCTTGCTTGAAGAAAGATTTAGCAATCTTAGAAAATCTTTGAATATTATTTTAAAATCTTTCTGAATTTTTTTGGTAATGATTAAGTGCATTAATTGATTTTATTTCTTTATTAATGTATGTACTTAAATTATTAAAGCATTAATTGCTTTTACAAGTTTGATGCCATCAGCGAATCTCTTGACAAGATCAAGGAAACTACCAAAAAAATTGGATCAATCATTGGGAAGATCAGGTTACAGCTTATTCAAATTGTCAAAGAAGCCATCAAAGTTGCTCAGAAGATTCAGACAAATTTTGATGCCATGTCTACCTCTTTAACTACTCTGTTTGAAAATCTGAAGACTGCTACTGTCAATACTCTCACGTACTTTCTATGCCCCCGTGGTTAAATTTTTTTTGTATTGACTCTTATAGGATGGGTCCCTCTATTGTTTGTATGTGTTTTGTCTTATTTACTCTGCTTGCACTATTGTTCATTGTTATTTTTGTTGGTTGTTGTTTCCTTTTTCCTGATGTCAATGGGGGAGAAAAGAAAAGGTTCATTACTTTAAGAGGAGTATGCAAAGACAACTAACTAATTTAGGAATCCTTGGAGGTTCACTAATTCAGAAGAAGTATACAAAGTTCACTAATTCAGGGGGAGTATACAAATTCGACTACACCAGAGACATAGGAAAGTTGACTTACTAAGCTATTGTCATCATAAAAAAGGGGAAGATTGTTAGTGCTTAAATTTCTCTAATTTTGATTGATGACCATTTGCAAGAAAATCTTCAAAAACTAAACAAATAAAGCTCTCCTATAAAGTGGTACAACTCAAACGAATGTGATGTGGCCCTTGGATCAATTCAAGAAAATAAATCCAATCAAGGATTCATTCCAGAAACAAAGAATCAATTAGATAATGAGAAGATTGGAAAGATCAATCAAGGAATCAATCAGATAATGAGAAGATTGGAAAAAACAATCAAGAAACGATTGGATTAGAAAAGATTCAAGAAGAAGATCTGAAAAATCAATCAAGCAGTGTTTGATTTGCAAAGGATTCTGTCAACTTGGCTTGCCTACCATAAGCATTACTTTATTTTTGGAAAAAAGAATTTTTACTGCCTAATTCTAAGAATCAAATCTCTTGGGATGTCATCCCTTCCACTTAAAAAGGAGGCATCAAGATATCTCAAAGACTGTACAAGCCTATTACATTCAACTCATTCTTCACACTTTTCACCTTTAAAAAATTATTATATTTCATTTAGATTTACTGTGAAAAGAGAGAGAAAAAAAAAGAAAAATTAAAAGAGATGTTTGTATCGAAAGAAAGAAAGAAAACAAGAAAAAGAGTGAGAGTAGTTTAAGTTTTTTTTATTCTGTATAACCATCTTTTTATAAGGCTTAAACAGATATCCTTTGCAATTCAAGGGTACTGTATTGGGATCCACATTAGATATGAACCACTATAAAAACATCAGATGTTGAATTTTCTTTACGCACTTTAATTTTTGCACTTTACTATTTACTATCTTAGCTGACTGATATTTAAGTTAGTCGACTATCTGATAACAAATTAAAAGAAAAAAATTCAATTCACCCCCCTCTTGCACTTTCAATCTACTCGCCTTGAATTGACATATAATTCTAGTGGAGCTTTGCCTGATACAAAGAGATGGTCACATGTTGAAGAAAAGGTATTTTATGAGCTTGGGGTGAACTCTGACAAAAGAGATGACATATGTCTTGTAGCCTTCTTATCTTGTTATTGGTTGTGTGCTTTCATCCTTCTTAATAAGAAAGATGATTTTATTCATTTTGAGACTTTCAAGATTACAAACTTGATGGCGAGTAGGGAAAAGGTCAATTTTGCAATTCCAATATTGGTCAATCTTTACAATGGTTTGAATAAGATCTTAACTGCATCCCAACTTGATCAAATTATAGTTTGGTTCCCCATCTATTATGTTCATGATTGACTTGCTCATTATTTCAAGACTCATTTCGTATTTGTCAATGGACTCTTTATTCCTATAATGGTAGTATATTTTGGGGAAGATGTCGCAAGGCATTTTGACAAATATGATAAAAGAAAATTTATCCATGGTGCAGAGAATGTTGCTTGGTCATCTACCATGCTGGATAAGACATCCTTACTTTTATGTAGATAATGATCTTGTGCCAAAATTAAAATCAAGCTATTTCATGAGTATTTGCTTTAACTATCTTCCCCTTAGATGCAAAAAATTCATTTATCATTGAGCAATATATTCCACATCGCTTCAGTCATTAATTTGGATTCTACTAGAACATCTTTGGTACTATGAAGAATGTCATTCTCAGTGCTTCTTTGTACAAGGGACTCATATTTTAGCAGATCTGCACTATGAGTCGATATTCATCATGAGCATATTTTCCCTTAATCATGTCTAATGCAGGAGATTATCCTGGACCTGACTATCAAATTTGTAGAAGAAGACTTAGGAGAATTTTTGTAGTGATCATTTACAAAGTTTAATGAGTGTTGCTGGACCGACACTTGTCATACACCTAGAGGGTTCTGACGAGGTGCATATGAATGAAGTCCCTAATACTGGTATACCTTCTTCTTTGGATGCCAATTTTTCCCAACAACATCAGAAAGAAAAATCTAGACTTTCTTTGGTGGCACCAAAAAAAAGATATATACCCAAGTTGTTCGAGTCCTTAAAAGGCTACTTTAATATGAGAGTGAAAGTAATAGCAGAGATCACTGCTAGAAGAGAACACAAGTGTGCCTAGATAATTTGGAAAATGCTACTACACCTGTGGTAGAATTACATGACGAGACAAATATCCCTTCGAGGACCATAACAGTTCCTATCAAAGAGGTATGATTAAGACTTCACCCTATTGAGTATATCTTAACTCTTTTTTTAAACTATTTAATCCTTTTCTTTTAAATATCGGCATTTTTTTAATGTCAACAAATAAAAGGTTAACTTCTATCTCTTGTGACAGGGTCAAAGACATTTTGAAGTCTAATTCCCCCAAACATCCAACAATTATTATGTCTATATTTGATGGAAAGAGAGTCATCCTAGATGCTCAAAATAATTTTATTTCTTATCTTTGGACCGTCATTCGAGGAAAATACTCTAGATGTGATGTGGATTTCGCTTTCTCTCTTAAAGATGAAATTCAATTAATTATCAAGGAGATAAAATGAAAATATGTAGGCATCTCACCTTTGAGAAAGTATTGAATTCTTTTTTTAAGTTTTCTACCACATATGACCAAGCACGATCAACTCTTCATGATATGAATATGAATATCACAATAAAAGAGTTGTTCTTAACAGTAGGAGAACATCTTTCAAATGCCATGTTTGAGGTGTTCGAGAAAATTAGAGTGATGTCCTCCTTTCATCAGTCGCTAGATAATATGAAGAAGAAGATAAAAGAGTTATGCAAAAAGACAGAAACTTTAGAAGTTCTTTTAGCAGCTGCCAAGGATGAATTTGAAGGAGCCAATCTAGCCACTTCACTTGAAGTCAAGGAATTCAATGCATGCTCTGATGAAGATTTGTTAGATGGTCTAGGACAAAAGAAAGAACGTCTGGAGTCTTTGTGTCAAGAACTGATTAACTATAAATTATGCTTAGATTAGATTTTTTTCTTTTATCTTTTTTGTTTATTTTATTTTATTTAAAGTTAGATGATATGCTAGAAGATTTATAAAAAAAAATTGTGTTACATCACACATCTTTATGACTCTTTTTTATTGCATTCTCCCACTTGAATTTTATTTGATTGCAAGATTTAATAATTTAAACTCAACCCATAATTTATAGGCCAATAAGAATGGAAATAACAGAAGTTTCACTTACAAATAGTGTGATTTTTTAATGCTTCAGCTTACAAATAAGTCTTATAGACTTAAGCCTTGAAGATTTTGACTTTCAAACTTGACAACTTTTTAATTAGTAGTGATAGAGAATATAGAACTTCCACTCGAAGTCTTCAACTTACAAATTTGAAAATTTTGAAGACTTTGAATTGCCTACATGCTTGATTTGAGATCCCAACTTGTAGGTTCAAAGAATTTGAAGACTTCAATTTTTATATCTTGGAGGATTTGGGAGACTTCAACTCGTGTACTTGGAGGGTTTAAAGACTTCAACTTGCAGACTTAGAGGATTTAAAGGCTTTAACTTGTGTACTTGGAGAATTTGAAGATGTGTTACTCACCCGTCTGCCACTGAAAACACCATTTTTCGTGTTTTCCGTTCGATGAGACTTCAAGTATACTGTTGAGAAAGCTCATATTTCATAGGGATTTTCCTCCATTGATTCACCACCATTTGGTATAAGTTTGAAGTTTTATAAAAGGTATTTATTGCTTTAATTCTAATGCGAGAGATCAAGTGGGGACATGTGATCTTTTGACACTTATGCAATTGAATTTAGAACATAATTTTCAGTGTCTATGTACCTTAGTAAAGAGTATCAAGTCACACTGTAGTTCTGAAAGAGTGAGTGTTTTGTTTTTGGGTACCGTACACAATTTATACTCTTGTAGTTCAGGAGTAACATGCAGTTTATGCTCATACATTAAGGAGCATCATCTTGCTTCAAAGGTAGTACCTCTTAAGAAATTTTGCATTAGTGGGACCGATCCTTATGTCATCTACATCAATAAGCTTGTAAGCGCCATTTGATTACGCTTATGGTAATTCATATGGTCCATCCCATTTCAAGGTAAATTTTCCCCTAGACTTATGTAAGTGATAATGGGTCGTCTTGCTGCAAACACTTAATCTCCGACTTGAAAGCACCTAAAATGAACCTTCTTATTAAAAGCATAAGATAGTTGGGCTTGGTAATATTCAAGGTTTTGTTGAGCTTTGAGCCTCTTTTCATCAAGGCTTCCAACCCAGCGAGATGTAGTTGAGCATTTTCTTCTTCAATAAGTCTCTTTTGAATAATAAGTCCCAAGGAAGGTATTTGACACTCAAGTGATAGGACTGTTTCAACTCTAAAAGCAAGTGAATATGGGATTGCTTGAGTTGGTGTTCGATATGTTATCCTATATGCTTACAAGGATTCTTCCATTATTTCATGTCAGTCTTGTTTGGACTTGGAGACTACTTTCTTCATGAGATTCCATAGAGTGTTATTGAATGTTTCAGCTAGTCCATTGGTGGCAACATGATGTAGAGAGAATTTTCACTTTTTGAAGCCAAACAGATCGCAAACTTTTTTCATAATCCTATTATCAAATGGATTACCATTGTAAGTTATTATGTATCAAGAAATACCAAATCGGTATATGATATTCACTTGAATAAAGTTTATAACATTCTCCTTCTTCACTTCTTTTAGAATGACAATTTAAGCCTATTTTTAGAAGTAATCTATTGCAACCAAAATATATAGGTGTCCACTAGAAGATTTTGATAGTAGGCCAACAACATCCAATCCTCTGGTATTGAATGGACAAGATATGATAGTTGGGTATAATACTTTAGGCGGTTGATGTATGAAATTTGTGTGAAATATACAAGTTTTGCACCTTCGAGCATAGTCTAAGAAATCTTTTACCATAGTTGATCAATAATACTCCATCCTCTTTATGTGAAAGTAGAGCTTTAATCTAGATTAATGTGATCCACATAATCCTAAATCTACTTTTTGTAGAGATTGACCTAATTCTTTCTCTCCCAAACAAGTATTAATGCTTGATATTCTGCGACATTGTTGGAGAAACATTGTTTCAATGTAAAGAAAATGGTAAGACCTCTCCCCATGAAGTGGCAAACACCTCGCCAGCGCTAGCTCTGCCATGATGTGCAACTCCATCAAAGTACATCTTCCAAGGAGATTATATTTCAATGGTCATCACATTTTTATCAAGAAGCTCATTTGTTAACTCCTAATCATATGGTATCGGATGATCTGTGTCACACCCCGGGAGGGTATCCTTGGCATGGCTGGCACTCAGAGACTATTGCTATCCCCTAAGCGAACCACTCGGTCTCATCATATTCGTTCAATCACGTTCTAATAATGGAAGACATCAAGAATAAAAAATACTCAATGAAATGAAACGATAATATGAAAATTGAGACCTAAGGCTAAAAAATCTATCCATCAACTAAGTAAGACTATTGCGAAAGAAACTAACCAAAATTAACATCAAATCATAACTCGACAGTCTAGTATATGAAGCCTCTAAACATCTGACTAAGTGATTCCAATGGTAGGTCCATGGCTACCGTAAAAATAAAATAGAAAGTCCAACTCAAAGCTAAAAATAAAATATGTCATCCTCTGAAAGTAGGGGAGGGCTCACCAATCAGCTGAATGTAATAGGTCCTCAACGATATGCTTGTTGACGACCACTAGTACCTGTCTCTGCATCATGAAAAGATGCACCTCAAATGGGCGTCAGTACATGGAATGTATAGGTATGTAAAATGGCAGAATGAAATATATAAAGGCATGATAACATCAACTCAAAATAACTCAGCTCAAGAAATAGGAAGTTCAATCATCAAGTCAAGAGTCTAACGTAAGAAATAAAGTGTAGACAATGACCACTCATATACCATCTCATCCCATCCACTCAAAGTGCTATCAAGACCTATTTGGGAGTTTCTCTAACTGACCATCATCACCTATGAGCCGGTGATGATACAACAAAGCGATGTTGTTGTCACATCCATCCAATACCTTGTCAGGGCAAAAGACATCCCATCAGTGGATCCACAATAATAACATTAAGTCCTTTTTTTGGGATAATAAGGAAGATTTTACGGTTTAATCCTCTCCTATGCTGGCAACGTAGCTATTGAGTTTGAGTTGGACTTACTCTTACTCAATTCGATGCTCAATATTCCTCCCCAGACTCATTATGCTCATAAGACTTCAACTCTATGGTTAACTTATTCAGCTAGTCTCATTGGACATTCGGCAACTCAGTTCATCACATAAATCATCAATTCTTTGGTTACATTCTTTAAGGTTCAGTTCTTGACTCATAAAGACTCAATCATGCATCATTCGAACTCATAGCATTCAAGAAATAATAATAGAGTTAAAGCATTTAAGGATTCTATAGACTCTTTAGGTTCAAATTTTACTCATGCATACTCCTTTAAATGCAATATGTAAAAATAACAAAAATTCAGTCTAGGGTTCATGTAAAAAAGTAAAATCATCAATTTCTAGTATTTAATTTATAAAACTATAATTCATGCGTAATTATATAGATATACGTTAGAATTTAAGCAAACACTTCACGAAATATCTATGGAAGACTCAATTCATCAACATGTTCCATTGACTCAGGTTATGGGGCACATGGAAGAATACAATACATGTTTTAGTTAGCCTTACATACCTGGAAGCTTGAATTTTGGAGTAGTTTGGAAGAATCCTCAAGTTCTTTCTTCAAAACCTAGTCCTTTTTCTCTCTTGAATCTTTGCTCTACATTTGGAGGATGAGTTTGAGTGTAAAAATAATCAACTGATATGTTTAAGGCTTTATTTAGGAATAAAAATATCAAGTCTTGGCTTTAAAAGGGTGGGATAAGACCAAAATAACTCTTTATATAAAGCTAAAAAAGTAATCCATGGGCCACTTTCATGGCTCATGGAATGTTTCATAACCCTGGAACCTTTCGTAAACCTTTGCCCACGTTCTTGAGGTCACTGGAACATTATACGAGACTTATCCATGACCCATAAGATGCTTTACGACTCATAGGGACCTTTCATAAACTTTTGGGTACGCTTTTGAAGTTACTGGAACCTTTCATGAGACCTATTTATGACCCGTAATAGGATTTACGATCCGTAGAAGGATTCGTGAAGTCTGGGGGCTCAAAATATGACTTTTTGGACCTTTCCACGAAACCTAACCTTATGGGTCGTATGTCGATTCACGACCCGTATAGAGTTTCGTAGAATCACCCTGCTCTGGAAGTGTTCAGTAAAACAGTCATAACTTTTGACTCCAAACTCCCAATGTGGTGAAACTAGTTGCGTTGGAAATATAATTAAAAGAGCTTTCATTTGATATGTCATGGGCTACCTAATTCTTTGTTTTTTAAGAGTTATGATCATTTAAAGTCGACCCTTGCATAATCGCTAACTAGAAACTCAATTTATTGGAAAGTTTTGAACTCTTCTAAGTGTTAGAAGTCTCTAATGACTCTAATACACTTCTCATATGTAAGAATGAGTCTCAAAACATAGGTACATGTGAGGATAGAGTCACTGGCGGATCCAAGATTTTAAAGTTGTGGGTGCTCTCTTTGCTTAACAACAACGAAATCAAACTTTTTACTGAATAGTTCAAAACATAAAATGTAAATACACAACAAGCCAAAGAGTGTTCAACATCTATTATATATATAAAAAATATCATTTTAAATATGTATAAATAATATATTTTTCATCAAAGAGAGTT
>JBCEWC010008815.1:0-19470 GCA_038996855.1 Solanum aculeatissimum | reverse complement strand
TCATCCCAATTTCCTTTGAATTCCAACACACAAGCCCTCAACATGTCCTCCAAGGTTTGAATCATCCTTTCAGCTTGTCCATCAGTTTGAGGATGGAATGCAGTGCTCAACTTAACCTTAGTACCAAGTCCCTTTTGGAAAGACTTCCAAAAATGAAAAGTAAATTGAGTACCACGATCCAATATAATAGACCTCGGTATACCATGAAATATGACCAACTCCCGAATATACACCTTGGTATACTCCTCGACACTATAGGTAGTCTTAACCGGTAAGAAGTGAGCCAACTTGGTCATGCTATCAACCATAACCCATATAGAATTGAAGTGTCTCCGAGTACGGGGTAACCCAACCATAAAAACCTCCAATAATAACCGGCCAAACCAAGAAAGCTTCGAATATCCGAAGGAGTCAATGGTCTAGGCCAATCCTTCACCGCCTCAATTTTCTTAGGATCAACCTTAATGCTATCACCGGATACCACATGACCAAGGAAGACAACTTATCCCAACCAAATTTCACACTTGCTAAACTTGACATACAATTGCTTCTCTTTCAAGGTTTGAAGAATCAACCTCAAGTGATCCATATACTACCGCTCATTTCGAGAGTAAATCAAGATGTCATCAATGAAGACTACAACAAAATTATCAAGGAACGACTTGAACACCCGATTCATAAGGTCCATAAACACTGTCGGAGCATTGGTCAACCCAAACGACATCACCACAAATTCAAAATGCTCGTAATAAGTCTGGAAAGCCATTTTCGGAATATCACACTCCCTCACCTTCAACTGATAGTAACTCGAACGAAGGTCTATTTTAGAGAAATGAGTAGCTCCTTGAAGTTGGTCGAACAATTCATCAACTCTAGGAAACGGGTACCTACTCTTAATGGTCACCTTGTTCCATTGCCGATAGTCAATACACATTCGGAGAGACCCATCCTTCTTCCTCACAAACAACATGGGAGCACCCCAAGATGAAATGCTTGGCCTAATATAACCCTTTTCTAACAAATCTTTCAACTGATTTTTCAATTCCTTCAACTCCGCCGGGGCTATACAATAAGGAGGGATAGAATTAGGTTGAGTATCTTGAAGGAGATATATACCAAAATCCACTTCTCTATCGGGAGGAATATCGGACAAGTCCTCGGGAAACATATCGGGAAACTCATTAACCACCGATACTAATTCAAGATTAGGTGACTCACCCTCCACATCTCTAACCCCCATAATGTGATAAATGCACCCCTTATAAATCATCTTTCAGGCTTTGAGGTAGGAAATAAATCGACCCTTAACCACGGAATCTCTACCCTTCCACTCCAACACGGGTTCATTAGGAACTTAGAATTTAACTTGCCTAGTTCTACAATCAACCGAGGCATATGATGCATGCAACTAATCCATCTCAAGAATAACATCAAAGTCATACATCTCAAGTTTTACAAGGTCACCAGGGAACACTTTATGCGACACAGAGATAAGACAACCACGGTACACCTTTTAGGAAATAATAGACTCACCCACGGGAGTATACACCGAATAAGGTTCCCTTAGAGTTTCAGGACTCAAACCAAATTTAACAGCCAACAGAGGAGTCACAAAAAATAAATTTGCACCCGGATCAAGTAAAGCATAAGCATCAAAATTAAAGATTTTTGACATACCAGTCACGACGTCCATACCCACCACCACTCTTGTAATTGGAGAACCCACCATCAAGCCAAGTCCTCTTAGCTTCACTCACTCTTCTTTCCTTAAGCTTTTCGCCCTGAATTTTCACGGCATAAGTCATAAGTCTTGAGATGTCCATATCTCGAATAAGCATAGCCGTACAACATTCTTTCACCACTAAATTTGAGACACCTGAAATAAACTTGTGCATTCTTGCCCGGGGGTCAGATAAAAGCATGGGAGCATATTTAGAGAGCTTAGTAAATTTGAGAGAATAATCCCTCACAGTCATACCACCCTGTCGAAGATTGATGAACTCAGTCATTTTGGTCTGTCTAAGCTCAAGAGGAAAGAACCGGTCAAGGAAGGCCATTTTGAACTCTTTCCACCCAACCTTGACATCAACCATCCTCTCAACTAGCCACTAATTATACAATACCTGAGCCACATCTTTTAATTGATATGTAGCCAACTCAACCTTCTCCTCAGAACTAACACCCATAATGGTCAACACTTTAGTGAGTTCATCAATGAACTCTTGAGCATCCTCGTCCACTTTTGAGCCAAAGAACTCTGGAGGGTTCATCCTGGTGAAATCCCTCACCCTAGAGGCTAGAGTACCAGCAACAGTGGGATTAGCTGGCTGGGCTTAGTTAGCCACTGCTTGGGCCAATATAGACATCACATTCCTAAATTTTGCATGAGACACTTGCTCCTCTACCGGTGCTCGAGGGGCTTGTTCCTCAAATTTTGAGGCTTGATGGGGGAAGGGGAGCCCTTCTGAGAGACATGTTTTAAAAAAGCGACAAGAATACCAAGAGTTTAGGGAATGTATCGTAAAATCTCACAGCACAACATAGGGAAACAATGAAATGAGATAAATTCCTAAAGCATCATCATAGCCTCACATCCATAGGCATGACGCGTATCACACCCATGAACAAGACTCTAATCAGCGTAGCATGTTGGACTCCGAGGATCATTTACAAACCTAGGGCTCTAATACCATCTTTATCGTGACCCGAAAGTGGGGCCTAGATATGACATGGAAAAGGAGAACCCGAAAGTCCCCTATCAAGCCATCATAGCATCATTACTCACATCATCAGTTCAGAAGTGCGTAAAAGCAAACACATAGCACATATTTCTAAGGAGAACGGGGCTTTGGACTCAAGCTATGGGGACATACCAGGTTAGGGGACTTTCCACATAAGCGCATTCCCAATATTTAAAAATCCAATACATAATCATAAGCATAATCGGAACATCATTACCATAATCAAATCTCAATAGCCATAATATCGCAATAAAATATAATACCACGTGCAAGAGTTTAACATGTCCAACATAGCCTCTAAATAAGATAGAACGAGGTGGCTCACCCTCAAGTCATAAAGTTAGGAACATAAAATGATACAACGAAGATAGAAAGTAACTATTACCCTTGAACAAAAGGGCCCACCACAAGCAAGTAGCTTCAAGGATGTCACTCGCCGTCCAACGGGTGATAGAGGTCATCACCGGTGCTTACATGGTTAGAACATGTAGACAAATAGTTTGGGTTAGCACATAATATGCATTAAGTATGTGGGCATGCAATGCATATGACATAATAATACGACCAAGCAAGATGATAAGGGAACAAATCATACAAAAGGAATGCACATAGCCAAAAAATAAGTATATCATAACAATATGCCATACCATGATGCATGAAATGCAACCTACAAATCATATCATAGCAGGGATGTGACCTCAACCGACAACAAGAGAGACCAAGCAAGCCACTACTTAGAATTGGACTACTTGCCAGGTAGATCCCTAATCACCCTTCAACAAGGGGAAACATAACAAGTCATCCTATCTAGGGAGAAATCCCATGCTGGCACATGGTTTGACGGAAAGGGGTATGGACCCTTGGAGATAGTCCACCCCGACTCCAATCCCTTGGTAATAGGTCTCATCCCATGGGAATACATATATATATGCAAGCTTTTCAAAATGGAGGGTTGACATTATTTTCAAAACCATACATCATTAGGCAAACCATGTCATTATCAAATCCATATCCATACTTAGGCTAAAAAGGCAACAAGAATTTCCAAAACCATTTTCATATCAATGCAATAGAAGTAGCTCATCTACACAGCTTATCATATCAAGCAGTCATAACATATCAAGATGGTGCAAACACCCATAATGCTCAAAAAGCCATAACAAGAGACTTTGTGATCAAAAGTTTTAACATATCACATCATAACAAGAGAGCCATGCCCTTAACAAGAATTTCATCATAACCGTACCTCAATGCATATGCCATGAATGAGAAATCAAGTGCATTGGTAATGGAGGTTCAAACCTTAAACAATAATTCAATAGATAATTCAACATAATTCATGAGAAAGTCCAAATTCAAAGCATAATGCAATTTACCCAAGCATATTAAACCATCAAAGGGACAAGCATATTAGACCTTCAAGAGTTTCAATGCACTTCATGAAATTCAAACTTAAATCAACTTTCAATCACCTAATTTCTACAGTCCACAACTCAATTCAATTGAATACATCAAAATTTAAAGAACCCATAATTAAAGAAAGCTTAAATTCATAATTTAAAGAAAAAGGTCCTTGGGTCTTTATGGATGAAAGGGGATGCACGAATCAATTCCACATACCTTGAGATTAGCCAAGAGAATTGGATAATTTTGCAAAAAGGATGATTTTCTCCAAATTTCTTCAAGCTTTTATCAATGGAGGTCAAGAGGACTGAGAGAAATTTGGTAAGGTTTGAAGAGTGTTAGAATGAATAAAAAGGGGTTAGGGTATCATTTTGGGGCTTTAGGAGACTTTAGGACGGCTAAAAGGGGCATGGGATTAAACCAAATTATGAATTAACCATTAATGAAACAGACAAGATCACAAAAATAGGGCCTCACAGAAGGCTGCCCAGGGGTCATCTACAGATTCACGGACGATGAACCTGTCTGTGAGACCTCACTTGGTCTTGGCTTCGACTTGAACTCTCGGAGGACTTTCTGGATCAACTCACGGGGGGTCTCACGGACCGTGTAGATGCACACGGACCATGTACTGGTCCGTGGAGCATCACTTGGTCCGGTGTCCAGCCCTGAGCATTGACGAGCTCACTGGAACACTTTATGGGAGCCCATCACGGACCGTGAAGGCTCACACGGACCGTGAAGTGGTTCGTGGAGTTCCACTTGGTCCGAGGCTTGGTCCACACTTCAAGAAAGCCCACTGGAATAACCCACAAGACACACCATGGAACGTGAACCACCAAACGGTCTGTGGTCCCTCACTTCGGCTCCATTCCGAATCCTTTTCTAGCATACTTCTGAATATGGGTAATCTCACTGCAAGGGCCATAACTTCCACATCCGAACTCTGAATCAAGTGAAACTAGTTGCATTGCGACGATAACTCAAAGAGATTTGATTTGATATTTAAGAATTTACATAGTTCACCTCATACCAAGAGATGTGGCGTTTCAAAGTCCATGCTACCTAACTGGCCTTACAATCTTCCACCAAAATAATTTCTTTGAATCTGGCCACGTTAATGCAACCCATGACTACCAAAATTCAACCATGACAAGTCCAACACTAACCTTGACCAACCATTATGAATTTAAATTTTTTTTAGGTTATTACAGAAACCATACATACCTTGCTTGAATTAGAGAGATTATGATGAGATAGATTTGAGCTTGAAGGTCCCCTTGAAACCTTAGCTTAAATCTTCAAAGATGAGACCTGTCGAGTATTTTAGACTTAGATTCTT
This sequence comes from Solanum aculeatissimum, assembly GCA_038996855.1. Taxonomy (NCBI): domain Eukaryota; kingdom Viridiplantae; phylum Streptophyta; class Magnoliopsida; order Solanales; family Solanaceae; genus Solanum; species Solanum aculeatissimum. The sequence continues at coordinate 13,983 of JBCEWC010008815.1, read as the reverse complement.
TAGAGAATAAGTGTTAGACTTGAATGGGAGGGTTAGTAAAGGTTAGGAATTGATTTAGGGAAATATTCTAGTCATAAAATATGCCTAGGAGTGTTAGTAAAGGGGGAAAAACCTCATACCCTTTTGAAAATGCACAAGAAAAATAGTGCAGGTGTTTTTCACAGAATCACCTTTAGGGGTCGTGCACCACGGGTTGTGGTGGGTTGCGTGGTATGCACCCTTAGAAAAAATACTGCAGATAGGTTTTACTAAGATGGCCATAACTTCTTCCTACAAACTCATTAGGTGAAATTAGATGCGTTGGAAATCTAATTCAAAGAGATCTGATTTTGTAGGTAATTGGCCACCTAATTATTTTTGTCCAAGGAGATATGATCATTTAAAGTTGACCTTTATACCGATTCATGAAAAAAACATAGCTGATGGAATTCTTTCTGACTTGGCTTGATGAAAGAGATCAATAATGATCTCAAAACACATACATAAGCTTGTATTGAAGGCTCGAAAGTGAATTTATCTTGAGCTTGAAGGTTCCATGGAGATCCTTCGACTAGGTCTGAAAAGAAGGATTCAAAAAGCATTTTGAGTGAGTGAATGAGAGGTTAAGTGTTATGGAGTGATATGAATAGCTTAGGAATTGATTTTGGAGGGCAAGGGAGTCGTTACACATCAAAATAAATTAGAAAATAAAAAATGACGTAGAAAAATTTGCCCAGTGTACCTCCACGGTGCACTTTATGAGCCTTGAAGTGCACAACGACTTGTGGTGCCTTTTGTAGAGTGCAAGGTGCACTTGTTTAGGGAAAAAGGGGATCACCACAGAGCCCTTCACGTGGCATAGTGTGCACCATATATCGTGAAGAGCCCCATGGTGTGCACCCAACTAGGTAGCGACTCCTTTCAGGCCAAGGCAACCTCTATGAGCCCCTTCACGACCCGTGGTGCCTTCCGCGGCTCGTGAAGGGCTTCATGAAAGGTACCCCTGGCCAAAATTCCTTCGAAAAGCTATGTCAAACCTTATTTCACCCTTACAAAGTTTGAATACTTGCGAAACTTCTCTCAAAAATGAAATTTCTAGCCTTTATCCAATCATACGACTTGCAGGGTATTACATTCTCCCCGTCTTTGGATCATTCGTCCTTGAATGATAAATGTACTATCTTGAATAGATCAAATCAAACATGAACAACCCACATGAGTGAATAATGCAATTTTTTAACATCGAAGTCATGAAATCCTTTAAAACTCCATCAAAACATCATTTAAAACTAGTTCATGAGCATGTATGCATGTTATGACATAAGAACATGGAAATGAAAGAATCAAGACCCTTTGACTAAGAAGAACCAATAACCTGAGGCTTGAATGGATTGGAAACGATAGGGGTATCATCGCATCATACTTGATTCCGCTTCTCACGTAGCTCTTTCAACATGTTGGTTCCTTATAGCACTTAAACCAAAGCAATATAACTATTATGAAGCCTCTTCATTTGCCTATCCAAGATTTCAATCAGAGCCTCTTCATAAGTCACGTTTTCCTCAACCTCAACACCTTCTAAAGACACAATCATACTTGGATCACTAACCAACTTTCTCAATATGGACACATGGAACACCAGGTGAACGAAACTCATATCCAAAGACAAATTCAACATTAAGCCACATTACCAATATGTTCCATAATCTTATAAGGGCATACATATTGGGGACTCAACTTTCCCCTTTTGCCAAAATCCATCACACCCCTCATGGGTGAGACCTTCACATGAACCCAATCATCGCATGAAGTTTATGGTCTTCCCTTCTAACATCCAAACACAACCTTTGATGACTTTGGACAATTTTTTTTCAACTTTTCCCAAACCAACTTCACCTTCTCCATGACATCTAACACCAAATTTGGATAAAAAAAAGTCATCTCTCTAATCAACTACCATCAAACATTTAGCCTCATTTTGCACATTGATACTATCATCATTAGATACACTCAATCTAACCCCTCCCAATCTTGTCAAATGGTGCACATCCTTCACTATTTCACTTTTGACCTCATATACATGATTAGCTACAACATCTTAGTTGTCAGGATTATATTATGGGACCAAAGTAACTCTCCTTATTTGGTAGGGATGAATGAAAATAGGATCCTTAGGACACGGTCTATGGCACTATATGAATCATAAAGAAGTGAAAATTTTCCTAAAATACCTTGTAGCCTCCTACTCATTGATGTGGTGTGCTTCCCATGAATAAGACTCTACTTGGTGTGGCATGTTGGACTCCGAGGACCATTTCAAAACCTTACTGCTCTGATACCAAACTTGTCATGTCCCAAGACAAGGGCCTTGAGTGACATGGTGAATGGGAACCTAAAAGTCCCCAAACAAGCCTCATAGCATCCATACACACATCATTGGTTCAGAAGCATAATTTAAGCATTAAAAGTGATACTAAGGAATAGGGTTCTTTGGAATCAAGCTATGGGATAAGGGGATATGGGACCCATTGTCACACAATTTCAACGAGTAAATCTAAGGGACAAAAATTTCAGACTCGAGATATGAAAATAGGGAACAAAAGACTGGTCATCACATATTCAATAACAAGTCTAATGGGAGAGATTCATAGGACTCAAGCTATGGGAGTAGGGACTTAGGAATTTCATCATCTCATCCTCATATCATAACATCATCAACATAGGACAAGACATAAGCATAGTCTCTGTAAGCATCAACCATACAAGCTCATACATAGAGTTTCATGACATCCAATAATGCCTCTAAGTCAAAGATAGGACGGGGGCCAAGACATGTCCATGGCTCACCTTTAAAGTAAATAACATAGGATAATCATAACGTAGCATAGGTATATAGAAGGTGGGTCTTCTCCTTGGACTAAAAGACTCACCAAAACCAAACTTTCACAAATCGAATCTAGTCGTGAAGAGGTGGATGAGGAAAGTCTCTGGTCCCTACATGGTTAGATCATGTAGGTAAAAGGTATGTGTTAGTATATTTGAATATACTAAGTATATAGGTATGCAATACATATAAACATGATAACCTGAATTTCAATATTAAATGACAAGGGCACATATATATATATATAGAAACTTTGTCTAATGAGACCTCAATCCTGAAGCCTTCGAAGTATCTTTTTGATAGGTGCCTCTATTTGTATGAAAAAAGAATACATGAAAGATGTCATAACAATATGCCTTAAATCCATGATGCATGAATGCCATAATACTTAAACATAGTGGCGATGGGACCTCAACTAACATATAAGACCATGCAAGCTATTACATGAAATTCTGATGTTGCCTCTACACCATAGAAAGAAAGATCTACTAGTTAAAGGTAGATCATACCTCTCCCTATAGGAGCACCACTTATTTTAGAGGGAACCTTACCTTACAAAACACCACCCATTTCAAAAAGGATTTTACATGTGTATAATCATCCATAAATGAGCAAAAACATGAACTTACGCTGGTATATAGTTATGAGAAAGGTAGGCTTCACTTAAGGACCCCTTGGGTCGAACCCCCTCCTCCAATCTTATTTGGTGCTAAGTCATCATCCACAGGAATATTTATAAATATACATGCTTGAAATAGGAGCATAAGTCTTTTTAATTCATATTCATGCATACTTGGGCTTAAGAGCCAAATCATACTTCATAATCATGCATACTTAGGCATAAAATCTAAATTATACTTTAATACATGATTACATATATAGGAATAACTCATTCACACTTGTATATAATGGTGTATATACACCTATAATTACTTAATGTCATATCATAGATATTATGTGATCACATATCATGTCATAACCATACTTGTCTTAAAATCATAGTCATAATCATAATTGGGTAATAACTCACACCACAAATCTCATAAAAACCTTATTCATGCATGCTTATGCCATGAGGAATGAGAGAATAGCATGGTTACTAGAAATTCATACTTAAAAAATATAATAAGCTGAAATCATACTTAATCCATAAGAAAACCAACAATTGAAACATACTTGACATTACCCATGGATAAATTTATCCTTAAAGGGACATGCATATTTAATTCTCATAAAATTCATATAAATTAACATAATAAGACTTAAATCATGTTAAAACTATCAACTGAAATCATCCCATAACTTAATTTCATCAATTTGAAGTTAAATCACAAAACTCACTTGCAAATCATACTTAGAAATCATGAAATTTAAGAAATAGATCTTTGGGATTCATGATCGAAAGGAAATCATGAATGAAAACACACATACCTTGCTTGAATTAGAGTGATTAGGATGAGATAGACTTGAGCTAGAAGGTCCCCTTGAAACCTAGCTTGAATATTCAAAGATGAAACTTGGAGAGTGTTTTAGGACTTCGATTTTGAGAGAATAAGTGTTATACTTGTATGGAAGGGTTAGTAAAGCATAGGAATTGATTTAGGGGAGAATTCTAGTCATAAAACATGCTTAGGAGTGTTAGAAAAGGGGGAAAAGACCCCTTTACCCTTTTGGAAATGCAGTAGAAAAATGGTACCGGCAAGTTTCACGAAATCACCTTTAGGGGCCATAGTGAACCCCACGGGCCGTGGTTGGTTCCATAGTGTGCACCCTTAGAAAAAAATCTTACAAATAGGTTTTACTAGAATAGGCATAACTTCTTGCTCTGAACTCAGAATTAGGTTAAATTGGATGTGTTGGAAAGCTAATTCAAAGAGCTTTAATTTGGTAGGTCTTGTCCCAACTAATTACTTTTATACAGTGAGATATGGTCATTTAAAGTTAATACTTATACCGATTCATGCGAAAAACTCTGATGGAATTCTTTTGGACTTGGCTTGATGAAAGAGATCCATAATGTCCCTAAAAAACATACATAAGCTTAAATTGAAGGATTGAAAGTGAATTTAGCTTGAGCTTAAAGGTTCCTTATGAGCTGCCAAAATACAACACTTTTGATACTTAAAACATAGGATTTGGTGTGTTCTCAAAGAGATGTGTTTATGTTTGATGTGATTTTATGTTGAGTTTTCAGGATTCCAGGAGTCAGGATGCTTTTGAGAAAAATTTACAGATTTGCAAGTTTTTGGTGATTTACGAAGAAGTCTATGGGTCGTTGTGTACTCCATGAGTTGTAGGTTGATCATATGAGTCATATCCAGTGAAGGGACAAGTTTCATAAGTTACATCCACAAGTTATTAGATGAGCCACAAAATTCTTCACGGTCCATGTGTAAGTTCATTGGATGAGGATCAAAGAATATGCAGAATGCTAAAGTGTAAGTAGATGAAGTCAATCATGGGTCGTACATTAGATGTCGGGTTGTGGACATAATCGTGCTTGGATAATCTAGATTTTGAAGGATTTCGATAAAGTTAATAGACGAAACCCCCTATAGGTTGTAAGTCATGATATGTCCCATAGGAAGGTCTTGTATGTTGGCAACAATTTCTGAGGATTGAAAGTACGAAGCCCAGGTATGAGCTGTGGTTTCACATACGACCCATAACCTTGTCTATTCAAGTTGCTAAATTTAGTTTTCCTATTTCATTTTGGATTTGTATTTTACTTATTATAAATAGCATTTTTAGGGTTTTCAGAAAATGAGGGGCGCAAAGAGATGATAGGGAGTGAAACAACACGTAAGAGAACATTGAGAACTCAATACTTATAATTCTTTTGATCTATAATATTGTTATTTCTTGTGAAAATTTGGATTGCTTTTTCTTTAATTAATCATTGTAAGTTTTTAATTATGTTATTTTATAACATGAATTCTTCATCTACAATGATCATGCATAGTTAAATCCACAACTAGGGTCGTGGGAACAATGAAGAACTAACGAAGTAAAATTCAGATAATCCATAATTCTTTGAAAGTGTGCATGTATGTATTAATGATGCCCTTCGATATGAATGTTTTTTAACATTGGCCAACATTAGAACTTTCCGAAGTTCTTATCTTCTAGATCAAGGTGGTAATAAGTAGTAAAAAGGGGTAGTTAACATGCTTTAATATGATCCCTCTTATCTAATCAACCTGAACTGATCACAGGATGGTTGTACTGGGACAAAAAGTAAGGGTTAGGTATCTCACACTATAGGGATGGATAAAATCACATAGTGAAATTTTTCTCTTGCCAGGATCAAAGGGTTAAGTGAACTTAACTTACCTTTCTACATGCTACACACTAAGGAAGATTACAATTATCTGGATATATTGAGTTAGGGAACCATGGGGAATATAATACCCTAGTTACTTCTTCCTCTAATTTCATAGCACTTGCACTTTATTGATTTCTCTAGTAGGTTTAATTTTTATATTTTACAACCCCCCCCCCCCCTTTGGGAATTAAGTAGATTAATTTGTTCTAATTGCTCATAATCACTCCAAATCTAACCATATACCTTGTGTGATTCAACCCTAACCTATTTTAGGTACTATATTTTAACAGAGACCGTTTATCCTCTAATTGGAGGTGTAGTTTGGGTAACATCAAAATTTTGACGTTGTTGCCAGGGAATATGGCTTTAGACTAGTTTAATTAGGGTGGTTTGGCAACTAATTCATATTTTTCTTGATTTATGTTTTTAATGTTTTGGTTGTCTTAACTGCATACAGGTGGAATGTATACCCAACACTTGTAGTTGAGGCACTCCTTTAACTATGTTTGACCTAGAGATCTAGAAAGCATTTCAATGAATGGCCTAGGAAAATGCAAACAACGTTGCTAATCTTGCAGCTAATCTGAACCATGATGAACCACCTCCTTTGGAGGATGTGAATCCAACCCCCCACAGGACCTTCAAGTCATTGCTTATCAATGGAATCAATACATGCTTGACCCTATGATAGTAGATGTCACCGGAGTGATTATGTTACCTCCTTTATCGGAGGATACTAAGTTTGTGGTGTTAAGTGGTTTGTTAGATATATTGTAGAATAGAAGGTTGTTTATGGGCCTACCATCAGAGGATCGATACAACTATTTATGCAATGTCATCTTCGTTTGTAAGAGTATGATGAAGAATTAAAATCTGTCCATGGATACTGTTGGGATCTGTGTCTTTCCATTATCTTTTACGGGTGAAGCGCTGGTATGTTTGTCTAAACTTTTAAAAGGCTTTATCACAACTTGAGTTGAAATGCAGAAAGACTTCTTAGAGAGATTTTTTCCCAAGTCAAAGAAGTTAAAGCTAAAAGATCAGATCAACAAGTTTGAGCAATTGCCTGGTGATTCTATCAGCACTACTTAGGGGAGGTTTAAAATATGCTTGAGGAGTTTTCTTGACCACAACATCATTGATGACTCCATGGTGCAAATCTTCTACCGAGCCTTAGATGAAAACAGTAAAGCTATTGTTGACACTATCATGGGAGGCTCATTCTTGGATTGGACTTTTCCGGTTATAGTTGAACAATTGGAGAAGGTGACGAAGACTAATCATGCATGGGGATCAAGAGACAAATCCATGACTAAAAGCTCTTTTTTAATGTCTACCAATTAAGAGTAAGCTAGGATTAATAAAGATGACATGTAGGAGCTAGCTCGGATCAGTACTAATATGGTTTTTCTCAAGAATCAAACTCAAGAGAGAGTTAATGCAGTGAGTCACCATACACCACATGCATCCATGTATGAGGAGCCTTAATATGAGGAGGATTCATGATTTGTGACCGATCAGATGAGGGGTTTCTGGATCAACACCCAAGGGTCTAACTAGGATTATTGGCTCCAAGGTCAAGGGAACCAAGGTTGGAACTTTAACAAGGATAATCTTCTTATGGATAACAATCAAGAAGAATACTATGACAGGAATAGGGGCTAAGACAGATATGGCGATTGGGGTCACAAAGATGGGTACAAAAATGGTCTTTGTGTGCCACCACATAATCATGATTTTAGGGCTGGCAATTCACACATTGAGGAGATGTTTGATAAGTTGTTGAAGAAGGTTGATGCCCAAGATGAGACTGTAAAGGTGATGAGAGCCGATATCTTAGAATAAATTAGAAGATCGAGTCTCATTTTATCGCTATTAAACAACTACAACAACAGTTTGGTCATATGTCTACATAGTTGAACCAATGCCAAAAGGGTAGATTGCCAACCAACATAGTGCAGACTCCAAAGAATGATGGGTAGTGCATGGAAGTGACTACACGAGGTGATAAACAGATGATAGACCCACCAATGTGAGTTGATGGTGCTGAGGTTCTTGAGGAGATAGTAGAGAGTAAGCATATGGAGATTGGAGATAACAAGGCTAAGGATGGGGCAAGTACTAAAGAGGAAACCCCAAGAAAGTTGAAGCCCATACCTAGTCCTCTACCATTCCCTCAAATACTCAAGAAAAAGGAAGAGGATGGTAAGTTCCAACATTTCATCTCCATGTTGAGGTAGCTCACTATAAACATTCCCCTCATTGAGGCATTGAAGAAGATGCCCGAGTATGTCAAGTTCATGAAGAACCTTGTGACCAAAAAGAGGGCAGTGATCCAAGTGTTTTCCCAAGGTTTTTAGCATTGCAGTGTTATTGCAATAAGGTCCTTGGTGCAGAAGAAAAAAGAGCCCTAAGCATTCACCATATCTTGCACCATTGGAGATATTGACTTTGCAAAGGCATTATGCAATTTAGGTGTCAGTATCAATCTAATGCCTCTTGCAGTGTTCAAGAAGTTAGGATTGGGAGTCCCTACTCCAACAAGCATGTGGTTGTCGATGGCTGATAAGATGGTTAAGAAGCTTGTAGGGATACTTCACGACGTGCTAGTCAAAGTGGAGTATCCGACCCAAAATTTTTCTAACTTCATAATGGTTAATCATAGTCTGTTTTGAACTTGTTATGCTTGGTTAGTGATGGTTATGGGTGATGCTAGTGTGGCCATGTTCAAAGGAATCGTGTTGGTTGGGTTTTGCACGAGGTCGTGTGGCAGGTATGAGTTTGAATAGCCATATCTTTTGGTATGGGATGAACTGTGTTGGCCACAACTTATTAGATTGAAGCTCTTTGGGTTATCTTCAGAACACAATTAGTTTCACTCAAATTAGAGTTCGTATGTGGAAGTTATGGATATCACGGTGAGACTATTTGTGCACAAAAGTATTCTAGAAAGAAATGGGAAAAGTTGGCTGAGGTTGGTCCAAACGGAAGGACCACGGACCGTGTGGGGGTTGACGGTCTGTGAGCCCGTACGTGGGTTGATCCAGAGTGTGGGCAAGGTGTTGGACCAAGGCCCCGAACCAAGTGAGGTTCCATGACCAACTTCACAATCCGTGTGATGCCTCACGTTTCGTGAGGGCACACGTGGATTAATCCAGAGAGTTTCCTGGACCCTGGCCCAGAACTCTGAGCCAAATAAGGCTCCATGGACCATTTCACGTTCCGTGTGATGCCTCATGGCCCGTGAGCCAGCCATGGAGTGGTCCAAAAAGTTCCCAACAATTTCTATCCAAGGTCGTGACCAAGTGTAGCCATTTGGTGGAGTTCATGGATCGTGGACCGTTATATGGTCTGTGTAACTGTTCTGGATCCTCAGTTCCCAGTTATTTTCTCGATTTCATTAATGGTTAAATTATAATTTTAATTAATCCTAGGGACGTTTTAGCCTTTTTAAACTCTCCTAAAACCCCTAAATTGAACCCTGATTACCCCAATTCATTCAATCTCTTGAATCTCTCCAAATTATTCTCTCAATTTTCTCTCAACCTCCATTGAAGACAAGCTTAGAAACTTGGAGAAATATTATTCTTCCTCAGATTCTTCTTATTCTTCTTGAGTAATTAAAGGTATGTGGGCTTGATTCATGGTTTCTCTTTCAACCATGAAGACCCAAAAAACCTTTTTCTTTAATTTGATGAATTTTGATTTCTTTTGCAAATGGGTCTTTAAGATTATGAATGATTTATTTAAATTGAGGTATGGGTTGTGCAAATTTATTTATTTCAAAGTGAATAGAGCCCCTGATTGATGAATTTCAATGATATCATACGACTTCAAAACTGCATGTCCTCTTAGTTCTTCAATTCAAGTATGGGTATTAAGAATTTGGCTTTCAATTGATAAGTTCATTATGCTTTGGATATGAACTTCTTATATTGGTGATTTAAATGATGATATCCAATACCTATTCTACTTTTGATCATCCATGCATTGCATTCACGAGCATAAAAGGCATGTTATGATGCAATTCTTGATAAGGGCTTGACCTTCATGTTATGATATGATATGGTAAATCACGTAAAGTCTATGTTATGGCTCCTTGAGCAATTATGGGTGTTTACACCATTATGATATGATATGTTATGATGATGCATGATATGATATGCTATGTAGATGAGCTATTCCTATTGCATTGGTTTTGGAAAATAGCTTTTGGAAACTCTTGTTGGCTTTTGAGACTAATTATGGAAAGACTTCAATTATGATTTAGCTAATAGCCCAACTATGCATTGTTTTGAACGAAAGGTCAAATCTCCATTTTAAAGGCTTGTGTATGTATATGTATTTTCATAGGATAAGGCTTAGCATAGAGGGATTGGAGTCAGGGTGGAATATCTCCAAGGGTCCATACTCCTTTTCGTCAAACCATGTGCCACCATGGGTTATATTCCTTGATGGGATTGACTTGTTATGTATCCTCTTATTTAAGGGTTAACTAGGGATCTACCTGACAAGTAGTCTAATTCCAAGTAGTAGCTCGCTTGGTCTCTCATGTTGTTGGTTGAGGTCACATCCCTGCTATGATATATAGGTTTGCACTTCATGCATCACGACATGACATGGCATATTGTTATGGTATAAGTTCCTTTGGCTATGTGCACTCCTTCCATACCATGTGTACCCTTGTTATCTAGCCTCGTAGTAGGATCATGTGCACTAGCATGACATACCCACATACTTAGTGCATTATATGTGCTAGTCCATACTCTTTGTCTACATGTTCTAACCATGTAGGGTTTGGAGACGACTTTCTTCCACCGTTAGACGTCTAGTGAAGAACTTTGAAAAGTTTCTTGTGGTGATCCCTATACTCCAAGAGCAATACCCAATTTCATCTACCTTATGTATTTGGTTTATGTTACTTTATCTTATGTTTTGAGGGTAAGCTCGGAATATGTCGAGGCCTCATCTCATCTTACGTAGAGGCATTATTGGACATATTGAACTCTATTGTACGTTATGCTATGTGTTACTTGCAATGATATGACTACCTATGTTCGGCAATGATTCCTTATGTTATGTTTTCATTTTCGCTTATGTTATTATGAGTTTTGGATTGGGAATGTGCTTGTATGGGAAGCCCCTAACCTTTCTTGCCCCTATAGCTTGAGTCATACTTATCCGCCCCTTAGAACTTAACTGTTATGTGCTATGTGATTCATACTTATCCTGTTCCCAGCAACATCCCCATAGCTTGAGTTCAAAGCCCTGGAATCCCCTTGACTTATGTGTTAATTTTTGTGTTTATGCACTTTCGAACTGATGATGTGTGTGATGATGCTATGATGGCTTGATCGAGGACTCTTGGGTTCTCCTTCGCCATGTCACATCTTGGCCCTACTCTCGGGTTGTGACAAAGATGGTATCAAAGCCCTAGGTTTGTAAATGATCCTCAGAATCCAACATGTCACGTCAATTAGAGTCTTGTTCATGGGTGTGATACGCTCCATACCTATGAGTGAGAGGTTATGACAATGTTTTAGGAATTTTCTCACTTCATTGTCCCTTATTTCATGTTGTGAGCTATTTTGAAAAGTTTCCTGAAATGGGGTGTTCTTGTTACTCTTTCAAAAGATGCCTCCCAGAAAAGCGCCCCTTCCCTGATAGGATCTTATCCATGAGGAACAAGCCCCTCGTGAGCCTATGGAAGAACAAGTGACTCACGCTGAATTTTGAAATATAGAGGCTATGTTGGCCCAAGTGGTGGCTAATCAAGCCCGGCTGGCTAATCCCACGAATAGTGGCACTCCAGCTTCTAGGGTGAGGGACTTCACCTGGATGAACCCTCCAGAATTCTTTGGTTCAAAGGTTGATAAAGATGCCCAAGAGTTCATTGATGAGCTCACGAATGTGTTGACTGTTATGAGTGTTAGTTCTGAGGAGAAGGCTAAGTTAGTTGCGTATCAATTGAAGGATGTAGCTCAAGTGTGGTACAATCAGTGGTTGGTGGAAAGAATTGAAGATGTTAAGGTTGATTAGAAGGAATTCAAGTCTTCTTTTCTGGACCGTTTCTTACCTCTTAAATTTCGAGAAGCCAAGATGATTGAATTTATCAACGTCAAGCAAGGTAGCATGTCCATGAGGGACAATTCTCGTAAGTTCACTAAGCTCTCAAAGTATGCTTCTATGTTGGTAGTTGACCATCACGCAAGGATGCACAAATTCATTTTTGGTGTCTCTGACTTGGTTGTGAAAGAATGTTGTACCGCCATGCTTATTTGGGACATGGATATCTCCAGGCTTATGACTTATGCTGAACAGATTGAGGGTGAGAAGCCTAAGGAGAGGAGGGTGAACGAATCCAAGAGGGCTCGGTTTGAGGGTGGGTTCTCTAACTCTAAGGGTGGTGGCAGATTTGGTCGATTCCAACAAGGACAAGGTTCAAACGTTAAGCTTGCTAATCCGAGAGTGCCTCCTCCTAAGGTACAGGTTGGGGGTGGTCCACGGGCTTCCCGTTATGGTCAGTGTGGGGGAAGCCATTTGGGTGAGTGTAGGACGGTTTCAGGTGTTTTCTATGGGTGTGAAAGTCTGAGTCATAAGATTTTCGATTATCCAAAGAACACCAAGAGGGATCAAGTGGCTCCAGTGGGTCAGGGGAAGCCGAAGGCTCGGGTTGATAGTGCTCCCAGAAATAATAGATTCTATGCTCTTCATGCCTGACAGGAGATTGATGAGGCGGGACGTCATGACTGGTATGTTAAAAGTCTTTGATTTTAATGCTTATGCTTTACTTGACCCTGGTGAAAATTTATCTTTTGTGACCCTTCTGTTGGTTGATAAATTTAGTTTGATTCCTAAAACCTTGAGGGAACCTTATTCGGTGTATCCTTCTGTGGGTGAGTCCATCATTTCCCGAAAAGTGTATCGGGTTATCCTATTTCTATGTTGCATAAAGTTTTTCCTGGTGATCTTGTAGGGCTTGAGATGTGTGACTTTGATTTTATTCTTGGGATGGATTAGTTGCATGCCTCATATGCCTCAGTTGATTGTAGAACTAGGCAAGTTAAATTCCAAGTTCCTAATGAGCCCGTGTTAGAATGGAAGGGTAGTGATTCCGTTGTGAGAGGTCGGTTTATTTCCTACCTCAAAGCCCCGAGAATGATTTGCAAGGGGTACATCTATCATATTGTAAGAGTGAGAGACATGGAGGGTGAGTCACCAATGCTGGAATCGGTTCCGGTGGTTAACGAATTTCCTGATGTGTTTCTCGAAGACTTGCTCGATATCTCTCACAATAGAGAAGTGGATTTTTGCATAGATCTCCTTTCGGATACTCAACCTATTTTCATTCCTCCTTAACGAATGGCTTTGGCTGAGCTAAAGGAATGGCTCCTGCTAAGCTAAAAGATGGTTCGCTCCGAATGTGTATTGATTATCGATAGTTAAATAAGGTTATCATCAAGAATAGGTACCCGTTTCCTAGAATCGATGACTTGTTTGATCAACTCCAAGAGGCCACTCATTTCTCTAAAATAGATCTCCATTCGGGTTACCATCAGTTGAAGGTAAGAGAGTGTGATATTCCAAAGATGGCTTTTCAGACTCGTTATGGGCATTTTAAATTTGTGGTAATGTCATTTGGTTTAACAAATGATCTGACGGTGCTTTTGGATCTCATGAATTGGGTGTTCAAGCCATTCTTTAACAGTTTTGTGGTGGTGTTCATTGATGACATCCTGATTTACTCTTGAAGTGAGCGGGAGCATATGGATCACTTGAGGTTGGTGCTTCAAAC
>JBCEWC010008814.1:0-19474 GCA_038996855.1 Solanum aculeatissimum | reverse complement strand
ATGTGTGCCCTTGTCATCTAGCCTTGTTGTAGGATCATGTTCACGTGCATGGCATACCCGCATACTTAGTGCATTATGTGTAATAACCCATACTCTTTGTCTACATGATCTAACCATGTAGGGACCGGAGGTGCCTTCCATCCACCGTTGGACGTCTAGTCAGAGGACTTGAAATTATTTCTTGTGGTGAGACCTATACTCCAAGGGCAACACCCACTTTTATCTACCTTATGCCTTTATTCTATGTTTCTTTATCTTATGACTTGAGGCGAGCCTGGAATATGTCGATGCCCCGTCTCATTTTATGTAGAGGCATTATTGGACATGTCGAACTCTAATGTACGTCATTCTATGTGTTTATTGCAACGATATAACTATCTATGTTTGGTGATGGTTTCTCATGCTATGCTTTTATTTTTTCTTATGTTATTGTGATTGTTGGATTGAGAATGTGCTTATGTGGAAAGTCCCTAACCCTTCTTTCCCCCATAGCTTAAGTCGTACTTACCCGCCCCTTAGAACATAATTGCTATGTGCTATGTGATTCATGCTCTTCCCATCCCCGACAACATCCCCATAGCTTGAGTCTAAAGTCCCGAAACCCCTTAGACTTATGTGTCACTTGTTACTTTGATGCGCTTCTGAACCGATGATGTGTGTGATGATGTTAAGATGGCTTGATCAAGGATTCTTGAGTTTTCCTTCACTATGTCACATTTAGACCCTACTCTCGGGCCGTGACACTTGACATCGGAAGTTCATGTATTAGCTCGCATGGATTATGATATTGATTATGGTCTCATACTCGATATGTTAAGCATTATAGCATTCATGCATCATAAATTTCATGGCATATCAATATATTATTCTTTCTTATAAAATTCTTTCTATATATGTGTCTTTGTCATCTAACATTTATTTGCAAGTTAATATATTCATATGCATTTGCATGCCCGCATACTTAGTACATTCAAACGTACTAACACATACTCTTTTGCCTATATGATCTAACCATATAGGGACTGGAGACTATCATCTTCCACCTCTTTATGGCTAGATTGATTGACAAAGAGTTTCTTGTGGTGAGTCCTATTATCAACAGACAAGCCGCCTTCGATATACCTATTATGTTTAGGTCTTTACTTTGAGGGTGAGCCTGGGACATGTCTTGATCCCTGACCTATTCTAGACTAGAGACATTGTTGGACATCATGAAGTCTTTCGTACGAGTATGTATTGCTTATGTTTGGGATTTTATATTTCTTATGATGTTGTGATGATATGGATAAGATTATGTATGGAAATGTGGAAAGTCCTAAGTCCCTTCTATCCCTATAGCTCGAGTCAATTTTACCCATCCTTTAGCTTTATGTGTTATGTACTATGTGAACTCATGCAAATCCCTATTCCTATGATGTCCCCATAGCATGAGTCATACTTACTCGCCCCGCAGAACTATGTTTTTAATATATATTTATGTGATTTTGAACCAATGATGTGTGAATGTATGCTACGAGGCTTGTTTGAGGACTCTCGGGGTTCCTATTTTCCATGTCACTCCTATGCCCTAGGCTCGGGTCGTGATAGAGATGATATTCGAGCACTAGGTTTATAAATGATCCTTGGAGTCCAACATGCCGCGTCGAGTAAAGTCCTATTCATGGGTGAAGAGCACCATACCTATGAATGGGAGGCTATGGTGACGTTTTATGAATTTTCTCACTTCTTCATTTCTTATGTCATGCTATGGATCGTGTATTTAGACTTGTTGACTCGGATGATGTCCTTATACTCTTTCAGAAGATGCCTCCGCGAAGAGCTCCTTTACCTAGGAAAGCCCTAGTTAATAAGGATCCAATTCATCATCAAGAGCCTATTATGGAGCCGGTTACTCTGAATGAGATTTGTTTCACTCTTTCTATGATATCTCAAGCTATGTAAAATTAAGTTAGGCAGGTCAATCCTCCTCCTTAAGTTCACACTCTGACTTCTAGAATAAAATTTTTTACCCGGATGAATCCTCCAGAGTTCTATGCTTCAAAAGCTGATGAGGATGCACAAGAATTTATTGATGAGCTCTCTAAAGTATTGACTACTATGGGGGTGACTTCAAAGGAGAAAGCTGAACTAGCTTCTTATCAGTTGAAGGATGTGGCTTAGGTGTGGTATACTCAATGGTTGATTGAGAGGGTTGCTAATGCCCAGGTAGGTTGGGAAGAGTTTAAGTTTATTTTTCTGGACTGTTTCTTCCCTCTTGAACTTAGGGAGGCCAAGATGATAGAAATTATCAATCTCAGGCAAAGTGACATGACTGTGAGGGATTATGCCCTCAAGTTCACAAAGCTCTCAAAGTATGTTCCTATGCTAGTGGCAGACCCCCGTGCAAGAATGCACAAATTTATTTTTGGGATCTTTGATTTGGTTGTGAATGAGTGTCGTACGACTATGCTTATTTGAGATATGAACAACTCCAGGATCATGACTTATGTTGAATAGATTTAAGGAGATAAACGCAAGGAAAGGAAGGTGAATGATGCTAAGAGAACACGTTATGATGTTGGGTTCTCCAACTCTAACGGTGGTGGTGGATATAGTTGCTTATAGTAGGGCGAATTTCCTAATGTAAGGGTTGCCAATGATAGATTACCTCCTCTTAAGGCGCAGGTTAGAGGTGGACCAACTCCTTCTCAGTGTGACAAGTGTGGGAGGAATCACTCGGGTTTATGCCAAAGGGACACCTGTGCTTGCTATAATATGGTAGTATAGATCACAAAGTTGTTGACTGCTCTAAGGCTCGTAAAAAGGATCAAGGCCAACCAAAGGCCAAACAAGGTGACACCCCTAGAAACAACATGTTTTATGCCTTACATGCTCGACAAGAAGTAGAGGAGACTCCAAATGTGATGACTGGTATGTTAAAAGTCTCAGATTTTGATGCTTATGCTTTCTTTCATCCATGTGCAAATTTATCTTTTGTGACTCCTCTGTTGGCTGTTAAGTTAGGGTTAAGTCTTAAAATTTTGAGGGAGCCCTATTTAGTTTATACTCCCGTGGGTGAATCTATTATTGCTTGAAGGGTCTATCGGGGTTGTCCTATTTCAGTCTTGCATAAAGTTCTTCCTTGTGATCTTTTAGAGCTTGAGATGTTAGATTTTGATATTATTCTTAGGATAGATTGGTTGCATGCTTCATATGCCTCTATTGATTGTAGCTAGAACCCGAAGGGTTAAGTTTCAATTTTCAAATGAGCCTGTTCTTGAATGGGAGGGTAGTGACTCTGTTGTTAAAGGTCAATTCATTTCATATCTCAAAGCCCGAAGAATGATTTCTAAGGGGTGCATCTATCATATTGTGAGGGTTAGAGATGTGGAGTCTGAGTCACCTACTCTTGAGTCAGTTTCGGTGGTTAATGAGTTTCCGGATATTTTTTTGATGATTTTCCTGGTATTCCTTCCGAAAGAGAAGTGGATTTTTGCATAAACCTCCTTCTGGATACTTAACCTATTTATATTTCTCCTTATCGTATGGTCTCAACTAAGTTGTAGGATCAGTTAAAGGATCTTTTGGAGAAGGATTTTATCAAGCCATGTATTTTGCCTTGGGGTGCTCCTGTGTTATTCGTAAGGAATTCTTAATAGCATAAATTGTTTTTGTTTTTAAATTTAGTGATGTATTAGAGCATTTTAGTTTTTGTTAATCATTATTATTAAATGTTGTTATGTGAAGTTTCAAAATGTTTAAAGATATCTATGTTTTAAAGTTAACTTTGATAAATGTTAGTAAATTTGTTGAAAGTTAAAGGAGGAAATCGGGTCAAGTTTTGTGGGTTGGGTTTTGACCCGTCTTGACCCAACTCATTTTGATCCAAGACAATTTGAGTTGGGTTGTGTCTTGTCCCGCTCAAATTTGACTCAATCCGCCCAATTGCTATTCCTAATCGAAACTTAAGTTTTATGCAGACACTTCTATTTTTTAAATTTTATTTATTTATTTATCTTATTGTTTAGTGTTTTTAATTTGTTCATTCTTTTAAAACCGACAGTAAAGAATTTAGTAACATTTGCATATATGATTGAATGTTAATAGAGACAACGTGAAAAGAAGAGGTTGGTGACTGGTGAGGGTTTGAATCTACTACTTATTTTTCCCCCTTTTAGTTGTTCCATCATCATGCACCTAATAATGATGGCATCTCTCTTTTCTCTTTAATATTAATAAACACCACCTAGCAAGTTGGGGTCGGCCCAAATTTTTTTAATAATAGAAAGTGGGTAATGCATAGCATCTTATAAGGCAAGCTATCAGTGACAAAATGACTTGATTATGAAATTGAACACACTCTTTTCATTGAAGCAAAATAATGGACTGATTACATTCTACATCCATGTGAGCATCTATTTATATATAATTTGTATAATTAATCACTAACAAACAAAACAAGCTGTCCAATAGAGTGTTGACAACTTATTAACTAACTTCCAACAATTTCAGCTACTAAACATAATATTCTAATAATCCAGTAACTAACTTGTCAGGTCCATGAACGAACTTGTATGATCTTCAAGTCCAGTAACCAACTTGTTAGGTCGTCAAGACTTAACTACACTCTTGGTATATTCCTCAATAATCAGAACAAATAATAAGGACTACTAGTGTTAGTTTAGGGATTTAACTTAGATTAAAGCTATACACATTGAAGGGGTAGGTACATTTTTGAATTACTTGTCAGTGTAACTTTGGATAGTGTTAGTAAGTTAGCAATCACTTTTTTTCCGGTTATCAATAACTCAAACAATTACAGGTTTACTTATAATCCCTACTTTCTCTTTGCAATTCACTTCTCAAATATTTAAAAATTTGATTTTATCATTTTTGATAAATCAAGGAAGGACAAATGTTTTTGGTTATATCCTCAATTTCTTATCATTGTGTTAATGTTTTTGAAAAATACAATCAATAAATATGTTTGTGGTCTTATCAATTAATATGAATAAAATAATAAATTTTTTATATCAATAATTATTTTTTTAATAAGTATGCTGAGTCAAAATTTAACAAATAAATCGAAAGAAGAGTGTTTTATAAGTGTGATTTGATGTAAATATGTTTTCAACTGTGAGTGTACAAAGACATATAACTTTTTATTTAATATATTGATTATATTCTCAAATGAATTATTTAATATATTGATTATACTCTTCATTCACTTGAGAATATTAGGAAATGAATAATATTAAATAATTAGAAAAAATAGATAAAAATAATAAATTATCTCTTAATTTCTAATAAAACAAGTAAAAATGTTTTTTAATACAGTAAATGTAGACTGAGGGACTAACATCTCGTGGCACCGTAACAAAGTCGGTTGATCTACCACCTCCGTACTTATGTTATATCCTCATTTAATATGATGAGGATGCATGACTACTAGTGCCACCCAATAAGAGGGCTATCTAATTTTTTTTTTTAAGTTCTTATTTGATGTTTACAGTCCGTAGTAAATTTCAAGCTAAATTGGGATCACACACAACAGGTGCCACTTGAAGTATTGCTTCCAACTTAATTTTTTTTATATTCAAGAATTTGAATTCTAAATCAAAATTTCTAATTAAAGGTAGTGCACCACAATCTCTTTTAGTGGCTATCTAATTTTCAGTGTACTGTGTATAATTAACAAAGAAATGAATGCTAAGAACAATTATGAATGTCGAGGCCTAAAAAGCATAGGAAAAAGATGTGGGGTACCTTTACGAGGGAAGCATCTTTGTCAAGATAATGACTCTTGTTCTCTAAACGTGGTTTGTATGTGCAATGTCTATCACGGCTAAAACTTAGGGTAGCTTCTAAAAGATGGAATTTCTCCATCAACAACAATGTGTAGATTTCATTAATAAGAATTATCATCTAGACTTGAACAATTTGCCATTGACAAAACTCTTTAATTTAGCTATTGCCATTGACAAAACCAATTGATGGCTCTGGTTACCTGGGCTAAGAAGGAGCTTTCTAGACTCAAACTCCAAAATAAGCCTAAAAGATTGACAGTTCCTCAAACGTCCACTTCCACCAAACGTTTACCACTTCCTCTGGTAAGTCACCAATAGATCTGTCTCTCACTTCTTTTTTTCTTTCGTTATAGCGGTGGTGTCTAAGTCAATTACACTAACATTGACTGTTTTAATGAGTATGATTGTATGAGTAAATCCTGTGCAGTGTATTTTACAATGAAATCGTTTTATGGGACTATACTGCTACTAATTATCTTGTTTTTGTCTTTCCTTTGTTTAATGTGTTTGTGATCTTAGGAATGTCAATAGACTTGATCTAACAACTCACATAAAACTAGCATATTATAAAGCTTTGAGTTGTTTGGTTTCGGTGATGAAATGCAGATCCAGGAAGTGGTATTAGATGCAGATTTAAGATGTGCCAACTGCCAAAACAGAGTTTCTAGAGTAATTTCAAATGTTGAAGGTAGGTTGTGTGCATAGTTCGCAGGTGTTGGAACATAAATAATGTGATATTTGAAGAAAAACCAGAGTAAGTATTTGATGTTGAAATTGTGCATATATATGCATTTAACTCGAAAAAAGGTTCAATTTTTGTGAGTGGAAAAAAAATCACTTGAGAATTCAAATTTTAAAAATTCATCTTCAAAATTTCTTTAAAAAATCAAACAATGTTTTGAAAGGAGGCATATGACATGATGTATATATAGCTAAGTTGTAATCCTACATTGATCCAATTTAGCTTTCAACTGAATGTTGCAGATGTGGAGTCTATCGTGGTGCACGTACTAGAGAAGAAGGTGACTCTTATCCGCACACTCACTAGTAAATGATGTTCCTTTCATTCAAACAAAACACTGTTGGAACAATTGAGGAACTCAATCATCAGATACAATGTCATATTACACAATCTGTGGCAATTTATGTACAAATGGTTGTGATCATTAATGTGTGTCTAGATCTGCTTGTTTGTTGATGAATTTCACCTTGTGAAAATAAATTGTTGACCTAACATCTGAAGTTGTCCTGTAGTAGTAATTACTCCTGTCAACAAATGAAGAATAACTGATTTGTTGGGTTCTACAAATCAGGGCATTATGTCGAAATTTATAATTGTAAATCATAATGGTGATAAATTAAATGACAAAACTATACTGGAAAAGTATAATGTTATTATATGATTTGGCCAAGCAACCTATACCTTGTGAAACAAATATAGAAAAAGTATAAATATGTCGGGAGAAAATCTTCCCCTAAACAAAACATTTTTAACTATTACATTATAGATGCTATTGTATTTTTGGTATGAGAAGAAAGGTGTCACAACTCGAAATCGAGTATATGATGACACTCACCTTAATCCACCAAGGCAAGTCAACCTAAATAACGATATAACAGAATAAAAAGGAAAAAAAACGTAAGAAGTAGTCTATTAAAGGGTAAATGATACAATAGGAAAAACATAAATCTAAAATAATGCAAGATTGGCGTCACATGTACAAACTACTATTTTAACAGAACTAGAAAAAAATAATACAAGTCTCAATCTCTCGATTTTCAAATAGAATGAACATAAAGATAAAAGAAGTCTAGAGTCTGTTGAATAGACAAGCTGGTACCTCTCAGGTAATCGAGAAGCTTAGTCCAAAGTATAAAATGAATGTCAGCTGGAACTGTACTCACAACCTACACACAAGTGTGGAAGAAAGAGCGAGTACCAAACAACATAGTACCAACAAGTGAATCCTAAACACTATGTAGAGATTGAGGAACACAAGTAATCTACTAACTACACCATTTGAACCTCCAAAACTACAACCTGCACTAAGCAAAGCAAGCATACATAATATAAATATACAATTCAAGTAGCATATCCTTCCCAAATGAATCATATCTAACATGTCATAATTATAGAATTTAATCATCAATACATATTTTCAAGAATTTCATACAACTACGACATGTAAATAAAGTGCAAAATGATGCAATGCAATTCTAAATAATCATGATGTATGTTTTTCCTATAATACATATCTGCTGATAAACTTAGACCGCAACCCATGGGGGCCTCACATGAACCATGTATCGGTCAAAATCATTTTTCATCGGTATAATTAAATCTAGTCGGAACCATTTTCCTTCATCTTTTTATCAAGGTCTTGCTGAAACTATTTTTCTTTAGCATTTATCAAGTCTAGCCAAAAATATTTTCCTTTGGAGTAAATCACTATTTCAATAGTAGACTCATTATCATCAATTGAATCCTTCAAGAATAAGTTCCACATCATTATTCAATTTCTTTCAGTTATCAATTTACCATCATCAATCATGGTACTGTAACGACCCGAAATTTTTTAAAAACTCCTTATGGTTGGTCTTGTATGATGATATATTCATGGTTGAGTTTTGGTAGTCACGGGTTGATTTTAAGTGGCCGAACGCAAAATGAATTATTTGGTGGCCTAGAGAGGCCGTTTGGATAGTAGACTTTGAGCTAGCATAACTTTTGATGCGGGTTGAAGCGTGTGGGCTGCTATATATCAAATTGAAGCTCTTTAAGTTAGCTTCGCAACACAACTGGTTTCACTCGATTGGAGTTCGAATGAGAAAGTTATGGCCTGAACAGTGGGCTGCCTGAAATTTAGAAGACATTAGAGATAGGCCTTGAAAAGGGCCCAAGGTAAGGGCCACGGACCGTCAGCTTTGGAACGGTCCGTGTGGGGTTCCGTACCAAGGTACAGAGAGCTGGGGGTGTCCAGGAATCACCCCAGGACCTAAGTCATAGGCCACGGACCACCCCACGGTCCATGAGCCATTGGACAGTCCGTGAAGTGGCTCGTCAAGTGGGGCAGAGGCTTGGCTTGGATTGGGAGTTGATTCTTGGACCAAGTGTGGCTCTACAGACCAGTACACGGTTTGTATGAAGCCACACGGTCCATGAGTCCTCCCATCAAGTGGTCCAGAAAGTCCTCCGTGAGTTCGCGTTGAAATTTGGCTTAGTGTCATTTGATGGGCAGTTGAACGGACCGTGTGTCACCTTGACAGGCACTGTAGCAGTCCGTGAGACACTGTGTTACAGTTAATTGGTCGTTTCATTAATGGTAATTTCGTGATTTAATGATTTCCTAGCTCCTTTTAGGTATCCTAAAGTCTTCTAAACCCCTAAATCAAGCCCCAAACCCTTATTCATCTATTCTAAGTCTCCTACATTCACTTTGAGAATTCTAAAATCCTTTTGGCCTCCATTGAAGAAAGCTTGAAGAATTTGGGAAGACAACCTTGACTAAGTTTGACCTTGCAATTCTTTTGGTGAAATTAAGGTATGTGGGATTTGATTCAAGGATCTTCTTTCATCCTTGAAGACCTAAGAACCCTAACCCTTTAAATTTCAAATTTAAGTTTTCAATTAAGTTATGGGTTCTTCCATTATCGTTGTAGATTAGAGTTGGAAATTGTGTGCTGTAGTTTTTAGGTGATTTAAACATGATTTTAAGCTTGAATTAATGAATGTTCATTGAAACCCTTGATGAATCAAAATGCATGTACCTTTCATGATTTAGTTAAGCATGGGTAACTTGCATTATGACTTATTTATGGATTTTCACACGATTTATGATGAGATATCTTTCAAATTGAGAAATAAAGTTTGGATTCCATTACCCATGTTCTTGATCTTCATTCATGGCATGTGCATGGATATTGTTATGATGAATCTCTTGATGAAACTCATGTTTTCATGTAATGTTATGACTTGTGATCACATAGTCCCTTGCCATGGCTCTTTGAGCATATTGGGTGCTTGCACCATATTGACATGTCTTGATTGCTTGTTATGACAAACCCATATAGATGAGCTACTCTTATTGCATTGACATGGAATGATCATGAAATGTTTTGGAAAACTCTTGTTGGCCTTTGGCCTAAGCATGAACATGATTCTTGTACAATGATTTTGACATGACTAATGATGCATGATTTGAAAGAATGTAAGTTTCCCGTTTAAATGTCGCATGTATATATACGTATTCCCATGGGATGAGACTTAGCACCGAGGGATTAGGTGGCAAAATGGGGTATCTCTAAGGCCCCGCCCTTTCCGTCAAACCATGTGCCACCATGGGTTATAAATCCCCGGATAGGGATTTCATGTCATGCTATCCCTTGTTTAAGGGTGTCTTGGGTACTACTTGGCAAGTAGTCCGGATCCGGATAATGGCTCGTTCGGGTCTTCCATGTTACCGGTTGAGGTTACATCCTCGCTATATATGAACATAGGATTGCATCTCATACATCATGGCATAACATATTGTTATATTACTCTTTGGCTACGTGCATTCTCTTCGTATAACTTGTCCCCTTGACATGTTTCTTGGTCATACTATACTTGTCATATGCATTGCATAGCCGCATACTTAGTGTTTAATTGTGTTAACCCATATTCTTTGTCTACATGTTCTAACCATGTAGGGACTGAGGGTGACATTTACATTCTATCGGACGACGATTGATATCCAATTGAAGACTTGCTAGTGGTGAGCCCTCTTGTTCAAGGGCAATAGCCACCGT
Organism: Solanum aculeatissimum; assembly: GCA_038996855.1. NCBI lineage: Eukaryota > Viridiplantae > Streptophyta > Magnoliopsida > Solanales > Solanaceae > Solanum > Solanum aculeatissimum. The sequence goes on along the minus strand of JBCEWC010008814.1, from coordinate 8,900 downwards.
CTATCTACCACTTTACTTTATGTATTTACTTTCTTGTCTTTGAGGGTGAGCCTCAAACTTGTTAAGGCCCCGCTCATCTATGTAGAGACTTGTTGGACCACTCTATTCTCTTGTGTGTTTGACTTGTATGTTGAACCTTTAGTTTATTTAATACTATGCTTATTTAGCCTTGATTATGGAAGTTATCTCTTATCATGCTCATGACTTGTATAATGGTATTGTGAATGACTACGTGCTTATGTAAAAGTTCCATGATCCTGATATTGTCCCCATAGCTTGAGTCTTACTGACCCGTCCCCTTTGAGATTATTGCTATGTGCTATGTGTATGCATGCTTGTCCCATTCCCGACATTGTCCCCATATCTTGAGTCCCAAGTCCCAAATCCCTTAGAGCTTATGTGTTATGTGTTTAGCTTTCGCGTTTCCGAATCGATGATGTGTGTAATGATGCTATGATGGCTTGATCGAGAGCCTTCAGATTCTCCTTCGCCATATCACATCTAGGCCCCTTATCCGGGTCGTGACAGGTACTCAATAAAGAGTCAACGTTTCATTTCACAATTGAATCAACATTTTAAAAAAGATTCAACAAATTCATCAATATGATCATCATGATCTTTTAAAAGGGGGATAGTAATATCAATCAAATTTCTCAATACTTAAATCAACATCATCAATCAATGTTTCTTAATAACCGAATCAATATTAACAATCATGTTTCTGAATAATCAAATCAACATCAACAAACACATTTCTCAATATCAATCAATTTGTCACATACAACCACATGGTTACTTTATCGCCCCATGTTAATTTATTAGATTCATTTCATTAATAATTCAATCCACATCCATATTATCATTACTCCCCAACACACAAGAGAGGAAATACAAGGTTTAAAGTATCCACAAATGTTTAAAAATTCACTTGCCTTAATCACAATCAAACAATCACTCCAACGGTTAAGCTTTCCCTTTTCTTCAAATTTTCGATTCAACAAAATCTATTCAAGTATGAATTCTCCATAAGATTACAAGAACAATAATATTAGTTTCATTAAATTTGGAATCTAGAATCAAACTAAGCCGAAAAATGCTTCTCTAAATATTAGGAGTAAAATTAGGAATTAACACAAAATCATGATGCACAAAGCATTTGAAATTTAATGGTGAAAATTATTTCAAAAATGATGTTGAATTTATTTCAAAATCCTCAATTCTTCAAAAACTCATGTTCATAGAAGAATCCTAAAAAATTAAAGTTTAAAATAAAAAATTAGAGGATGAAATAACAAAATAATCAATGGGTAATTAAGTTTCTAAGTTAAAATCACTTGAAAATTACTTTGAAAATCACCTCCCACGAGCTTCCTAAGTTCAAAAAATAGAAAATTATTTCCAAAAATAGTTTAAATAATCAAGTCTCATATGCCGCAAAAGCGGCTCATGCATTACTATTACGACACCCACTGAAAAAGGTGAGCTTCGCTTTTGCGATAGCCTGTCGCTTTAGTAGTGTACAACTTTTGCAATGCTTGGTTTGCTTTAGCCAACCCCACCTGGCAGGGACCTTTATATTTGGTGAAGGTAGCTTAAGCGATCAAGTGTCACTTAAGCAGTACTTGAACACCATATATCCGCAAGCAAGTTCAAAATATATCTAAACTCGAAATCAATCCTCTGTATTTGTTAGGAACTCTATAAACACAAATCATATATGTAATCCTATTAAGTTTGATGTTATGGACTAAATCAAAACGTAAAAAATTAAATTTGAGGTCTCCTTGACTCAATTAATCGCAACTAGAACGACTTAAGATATTAAAAACACTCTTAGAACTTCTAAAAATTATACCAAGACTCTTTTTAGAGCTAAAATCCCCTCCAAATCCAATGGAATCGGTGAAAATCCAATTTCAACATCTCAACTCAAAAAGTTGACCAAATTCAAATCTTTAACAAATTTAGCTCAAATTTCCACCTTAAGGTCTCAAATCCACAATATAATCCAAAATTGAATTCTGACAACTCTCCTCGATTTTTCACATTCAAGAACTAATGAAATTGATGGAATTTTATTTCGAGGCTCAAGAATCCAAAAGACTTTGAAAATTAAAAGTAAGTAACTTATGCTTTAGAATTCAAAACTTACAAAAAAATCCAACTTTTCAAGAATTTCCAAAATCAACTTTCGCGACTGATCAAATACGACTCGGGATAACTATTGGGAATAGTAAAATGATAATTTTTTAAAATACCAAAAATAACATTCACGGTCATTATATCATCTACCACTAAAAACTATGTTCATCCTCGAACATAAAATAAAAAAATACCTAAAGCCTAAAAAAGATGAGGATAACAAGACCTTATATTATACTCGATCTCCTAAGTCACCTCTCTCATGGATCAATGTTGCCATTGAACTTTTTCTGAAGTAATAACCTTGGTCTTAATATGATGGACCTACCTGTATGGAATAGCCACCGATTCTTCCTCATAAGTCAAATCTAGACCCATATGCATTCAGTAAACACAAATCATATAAGACTTATCTGGTACATGTCGTTGAAGCATAGAAACATGCAACACGGGGTGTACGACTAACAAACTAGGTGAAAAAGCTAACTCATAAGCAACCTCTCCTGCCTTTCTTAAAATATCAAAAGGATTGATGATCCTTGGGCTAAGCTTGCCCTTCTTCCCATATCCCTTCATGTCTTTCATGAGGGAGACTCTCAACCATACACAATTACCTTCCATGAATGGTAAGGGTTGATCCATCCTATTAGCATAACTCTTTTGGTGACTTTGGGCTATCAATAATCAACTCTTGATCAAACACACTTGGTCCATATAATCTCTAAGAAAATCAGTGTCTAAAGTATCAATCACTATTAAGTTAAACCATCCAATAGGTGATCTAAATATTTGGCCATACAAGGCCTCAAGAAGAACCATATTATTGCTTGAATGATAGTTATTGTTGTAAGAAAACTCCGCTAAAGGCAAATGTTGATCCCATTGGAAACCAAAATCTATCACTTATGCCCAAAGCATATCCTCTAATACTTGAATAGTACGCTCAGATTTTTCATACATCTGAAGGTGAAATGTTTTACTCATATCCAACCGAGTACCCAACCCATGCATCAATGCCTTCCAAAACTGAGAAGTGAACAATGAACCATGGTCCAGAATACTAGAAATAGGCACCCCATTAGTCTAACTATTTCACTGAAATAGAGATGAGCAAACTTCTATTTCATATACTTAAAGTTGATTGGATTGAAATAATCAAATGATCAACAATAACCTAAGTGGAGTCGAAATCACCCCTGTAGTGGGAAAACCCATAATAAAATCCATACTATTATGCTCCCACTTCCACGTAGGAATAGTCATCTACTGAAACTCTCCACTAGGCCTCTGGTGCTCACACATAACTTTTTGACATGTCAAACACATAGACACAAACTTTGAGATATCCTTGTTCATGCCATACCACAAATAGTGCTGACTCAGGCCATGATACATCTTTGCTACTTCTAGGTGAATAAAATAACGGGTATAATGAACCTTCTCAAGAATCAATCTGGTCAATTCACCTACTTTAGGCACATAAGTCCAACCCTCAAAACTCAAAACACTAAAAGAATCTAGCAACACTTCCTTATTCTCTCCTCTAGACATCTTTTCTCAAATGAAACACAAGTTTTAATACTCAACCAATTGCTCATGAATCTGATCCATCAATAATGAATGGACCTAAATGAAAGCAAGTACACCACCCTTATCTGAAAGCTACAATCTTACCAATCCATTAGCTAGCTTCTGAGCATCCCTAGCCAAAGATCGTTCCTCTACATAAATGGTTGTAAGACTCCCCATGTAGGAAGACTTTCTACTCAATGCCTTAACTATGATGATTCATAAAAATTTGACTCATTTGGTGCTTAAATTACTAGAAAAAATGTCCTTAATGCCTTATGCCATAAACTGATGTAATTTTGGTGTTTTATAGCTAGGGAAGGCTTTGTAAACTACTTGGATGGAAAATGGTAGAAAGAGGTTTAAAAACTAGCAAAACAGAAAAACTATGGCCTGAATACCACCAAAAGCACTTGGCAAATCGCCAAGTGTACTCAACAACTTGCCCAAGTGGACTTAGACCTCGCCAAACACTCAAGTAAGTGAACCAACTGTCAAAGACAAATTGGCAAGAAATGCTGGTGGGCGATGACTCACCAACTTGGGAAAGAGAGATAAATAGTTACTTGCAAAGTCCTCCAAAAAATGTCATCACAAAAGCCATTCAAGGGTGAGAATGATCTTCAATTGGCAACTTACTGATTCAGTTCAATGAACTCAATTTATATCACAAAATCATCTTAAAACTATGGCCAAGATGAAGTAGAAATGACGAGGAAAAGATTCTAAGGGAAAATCGCTAACCTAGCCAACAAGAACGATCTAGCTCATCGAGTCATCACGAAAAGTTTTGGTCAAAGTTAATATGTAAAAAGGGAGTGAAAGGATAAAAAAGAAACTTGCTGACTCAGTCAGCAAGATCGATTAATATCATCAAAGGGAATTTTTTTTGAGTATAAATGGCTCAATTTTAAAAGGGTTAGGAGAGTTTTTGCGAGAGTATACACACATACTTCGATCTGGAGAGTTATTCTAAAGGTATTGTACTTAGATTGAGTTGTTAGACTATCAATTTAGGGAAATTGAAATAAAGTGCAATGGATGAATATGAATTTGGTATAATTTCAATTTTTATTTCTATGTCAAGCTAAAACTTCAACCTTCTAGGTGGATGTAGTAGTTGAATTTGTAGATTTGCTTTGTGGGTGTTAGATAATTTCTTAATTATTTATTGAATGATTATGGGTTTCACAATTTCTCCATGTTTCATTTAAAAATTTAGGTTGCAAACATAATTCTAGCTTAGATTTTCATGCATGCTTGAGAGGTTGTTTGGAGTAGGTGAAATTGATGAATGACTATTAACTTGTGTTAATATAATTGCTTTCGAGAGATAGTAATTATGTTGAAGTATTGTGTTTTGGATTATAACCCAAACTTATGCTTGAGAAAGTAAGGTTTGGTAGTTGGTATGTTTTCAAGAGTTGTATATCAAATTATATTCTCACACAACCTACCTATATGAGTTCAATCAACTTATAGCATTGTTAACACCCAACAAATATCTACTAGTTCAACAATACATTTTCCCCTAGAACAACTTCTCTAAATTTGAGTACAACCAATTTTACCAATCTAGTTTTAAATCTTAGCCAATTAGATATAATTACATGTTTACATTTACATATTTTATTTTCAACACTTCACAACTCTAAATCATATTATTACTTCTCAATTAATTCTATCCCTACGCACTTTGGCCTATAAGCCCAATTATGCATTGTTATGATTTCAAAGTACTTATGCTCTTTTCAAAGCATGTATATGTATGCATATTCTTGTGGGATGATGGCTTAACACCGAGGGATTGAAGGTGAGGTGGACTATCCCCAAGGGTCCATACTCCTTTCCATCAACTTATTTGCGAAACATAGGTTCATGATTATGCCTCTTATGAGATGACTAAGAATGGATCTACCTTTGGCAAGTAGGTCACCTCTTTATCCATTGTGGGATAGACGATGGAGTTCCAAGTTACAGCTCACTTGGTCTTATGTCAGTTAAGGTCCCATCCCCTTTATGTTTATATGGCTAAGCATTTATGCATCATGGATTAAACTATATTATTATGATATCTTTTCTGATGTACTCATTTCTATATAGGTTCCCTTGCCATCTAACATTAATTCACAGGTTATACATGTGTAAATGCATTGCATGCCCGCATACTTAGTACATTCAAATGTACTAACACATACTTTTTTGTCTGCATGATCTAACCATGTAGGGACCGAAGACTATATCTATCCACCTTTTGCCGATTAGCTTGGATCTTGGAGTATCATTGTGGTGAGTCCTATTTTCCGGGGATAACATCCACCTTCTCTCTAGATCTTTTGTTATGTTGGTAATGTCTTTACGTTGGGGGTGAGCCCGGGACATGTCTTGGTCCCATCCTTATCTAGACTAGAGGCATTGTTGGACATCATGAAGTCTTCCGTACGAATATGTTTTGTATACTTGAGATGCTATGATTATGTATTATGCATGGATGAGATGATTATGTTTATGCTATTATGATATGATAAATGGAAATGTGTTTATGTGGGAAGTCCCAAGCCTCTCCTTATCCCCATAGTGTGAGTTATACTTACCCTTCCCTTAAAACTTGATTGTTAATTTCTACGTAATTCATGCAAATTCCTTCCCCGATGACATCCCCATACCTTGAGTCCAAAGCTCTACAAATCCCTTAGAATTATATGTTTATTGTTTAAATTACGCATTTTTGAACCAATGATGTGTAAAATGATGCTAAGAGGCTTGTTTGGGGACTCTCGGGTTCTCATTTGCCATGTCACACCTAGGCCCTACTCCTAAGTTGTGACAAAAACACTATCATGGATACTTATTTTGTCATCTGTAATCAAAAAAGAAAAAGAAAGCTAACAAGCTAATTCACTTCACAAAACTAGTTTACACAAAAACTTCTTCAAATCTTATCTAGAAGACATTCCTTAGCAACGACACCATTTTAGGGTGACATTCACAACTTCTCAAACTATTTTGGATGAACAATCATCAAACAAAATATAAATCGAATTATATTGCGGTCGATCCCACAGGAATCACTTTCCTTACTTTCATGCATACATGACTAAAAAGTCAAATCATTCTTCATGACATACTTTCATGTATAGGGAAATAACTCCATTCAAAACATAGATATGAGATAGGAGTATGGACCCTTGGGGATAGTCCACCCCACCTTCAACCTCAATTCTATGCCCCCTTTAAACGTATACATTTGTTGTAAACACCTATCATTTGCTCAAAGAGCCATATCATAGACATAGTGTGATCACAACCTTGTCATACATATTCTTTGCTTGAAAACATAGTCATAAAGATCTTTGGGACTTAGCCCACATCATAACTTCATATAATTCATGCTCATGAATGCTAATGCAATTAATGATGATAAAATAACATGGGAAATATAGATTAACATTTAAATCAACATAATAAGATAGACTCATTCTTAAATCATAATGAAATCCACAATTTAAAAAATAAGTCATACTACCTATGCTTGAATTGAAGACTTAAAGGGATATGCATAATTGAATCTTCATAATATCAATGCAAATCATGATAATTAAACTTAAATCACTTTAAAATCATCAAATGAGTATAACCCATACTTCAATTTAATCAAATCAACAATCAATTTAAAGACCCATATTTAAAGTAAGATTAAATTTTATAAATTCAAGTGTAAAATAGTTTTTGGTTATTCATGGTTGAAAGAGGACCATGAATCAATCTCACATACCTTGATTAACTAGAAGATTTAGGAAGAAAAATGATTAAAGAAGAAGACCTCTTTGAATTCCAACTTAAACCTTCAATCCACACTTGGAAGAGAGCTTTAGATGAGAGAGATTGAAGATTATAAGTGTTTGAAATGAATTTTAATAAAAATGAAGGTGTATAGGCTAATTCAGATGTTTAGGAGGGCTTAGAAGACTAAAACAACATTAGAAAATCATCAAAATTACAATTAAACCATTAATGAAATGGGCATGAAAAGTTGTCAGGGGTCATTTAGATGACCCGCCACACAAGCGGTGTGAAGGTGCACAGGTCGTGTACCCATCCATGTAAAAAAAATAGAAAAATCGTCATTGACGAAGTTCTGATACGATAATCCCATACTTAGAAATTTTTACTCCGATCAACCGACGGAAGGCCATATGGCTTGTGGTCCCTAACACAGACTGTGTACTGGTCCATGGTACCTCACTTGTCCAAAATCCAGACAAATATTAGCACCATGAGAAGCCACATGACTCATGAAGTGGAACATGGGTCATGTAAGTGACCGTCAAAGTGATGCATGCTCCCGAACGTTAACCTTATACTTAGAAACATCCTTAGGTCGAGACATTCACAAAACACTTCACCATGCTTCGTGGGAGGCCAACCCTTCCAATAGTTCTCATGGAATGCTTAACCAATGAGACACCTTGGCCCATGGCATTATGAATGAGACACATGACAACCATAAACCACACCAACCAAGCTTGAAATCAGTGAACTATGCATCGATAACGTTTTCAAAATTTCTGGGTTGTTACATCATCTCCCCCTTGAGAACATTCATCCTTGAATGAGCTAGAACAGGGCTTGAAAAACTTGACTTAAACATGAAACATCTCAACATAAAGACATAATACATAATTCATCATTTGAAAATCATATAGTCATCAAAAATCACTACAAGAAAATTGGTCTTTAACGAGGGGAAATTTAGTCGCTAAAAGTATAAATCCGGTCGTTATTGACTAATAACGACCGGTAAAAATTCCGTCGTCACTGGTCGTTAAAAGCTCTACCGCTAAAAGTTGAACGACCGGATTAAATTCGGTCGTTAAAAAAGCTTTAACAATGACAAAAATTTGGTCGTTATACCTCTTTTTAGCAACCAAATTTTTCTTTCACTAATTGATATTCTAGTTATTAAAAATACTTTCTTTCAATAATTGATATAGGGCCCAGACCACAAAGATCTATTGTACGTAACCTTACCTTGCATTTCGGCTAGAGGATGTTACCAATGTTTGAACCCGTGATCTTCTGGTCACATAGCAACAACTTTACCAATTACTGCAAGGCTCCCTTTAGTTCTAGTTATTAAAACTTTAATTATAACCACAAATCAGATCAACAAAAGTGCATATATATTC
>JBCEWC010008813.1:0-15677 GCA_038996855.1 Solanum aculeatissimum | reverse complement strand
GGATTTTGTCCCCCCCCCCCCCCCCCCCCCCCCGTGGCAGAATTGAGGAGGAGGTGTACCAGGTTTCACAGGAGCAAGGTCTATCTCCTAGGGGTTTTCAACACTCCAGTCTCAAACCTAAGAAAAACAGACACACTAATTCTGCTCCTATTAGCAGACCCATCACTAGGATACAGAGTTCTAAGTTTAAATGATTTATAGCATTATTTGGAATGTCAGAGGTATTAATACCCAAGGAGCCATAGAGAAAATCAAGACTCTGAAAGCCATGCACCACATTGATCTTATCTCTATTCTTGAGCCTTTTTCTGATAATTCTCATCTCTATAGATTCAGACTTTATTTCAACATGGATGGGGCTGTTCATAACCCCAATGGTATGATTTAGATCTTCTAGACTAAGGATGTAAGTTGTAGAGTTTTGCAGAACGAGGAACAACACATTACTTGCAAGATCATCCATGTTATGTGGCCACAACCTTTTCTTATCACCTTTATTTATGCCAAGTGTAAGGATACTCTTAGGAGACCTCTTTGGGACAACATGTTGACTTATTCCAATACTGATATGCCTTGGTGTGCTGTGGGAGATTTCAATGTGATTTCATGTCCTGAGGAAAAACTGGGAGGTATTCCCTACAACATGAAGAAGATTTTTAAGTTCGTTTATGTTATTGAGGCTTGTGGTTTGTCAGATCATTGTTTTAATTGGCAGAGATATACCTTGTTTAATCAGAGAGGCATTGGTGCTATGATTTGGAAGGGGTTAGACAAAGCTATGGTTAATGATCATTGGTTGAACTACATGCCTCAATCTTCTATTGTTCACCTTCCTAGCACTAGATCAGATCATTGTCTTCTTTTGCTTGAGCTGACTGATAGTACGACTACTCCTATCAGGTATTTTAAGTTTTTAAATTATTGGACTAAGCAACCTTCATTCATAGATACAGTGGCCAACTATTGGAAAAGGGAATTTAAAGGAGGCCCCATGTGGAGGTTTCACCAGAAACTTAAAAGGGTGTCTTCAACTCTTAACAATTAGTCCAAAGTTGAATTTGGTGATATTTTTATCGAGGTTAAGGAATTTGGGGAAAAAGCTAGAAATGCTGAAGAAGCTTTCATCCTCAACAAATCTACAGATAATAGGACTGTTCTTCATGCTATCAATGCTAACTACATCAAATACCTTAAACTTGAGCAGTCCATTCTCAGATAGAAGACTCAACTCCAGTAGTTTCTGCAGGAAGAGGTTAATTCTAGTTACATCCATGCTTTGATCAGGGGTAGAAGAAAAAGGTTATACATTCATAGGCTCATGAATGGGGATAATAATTGGGTGCAGGGTGATGACTAGGTTGCTCTAGCTGCTGGTAATTATTTTCAGAAAATGTTTACTAGTGAGGAAAAGTACATCCAGGATCTAGCTCTTCAGTGCATTCCCAATATGGTAACTGAGGATCAGAATATTACTCTTCAGAGTATACCAACCATGGATGAGGTTAAAACAATGGTGTTTTCTATTAATCGTGACTCTGCTGCAGGGCCTGATGGTTTTAATGGGAAAATTTCCAGATTTGTTGGGATATCATCAAGAAGGATCTTCTAACTGTCATTGATGCTTTTTTTTGTGGTCATTGCATCACTAAATATTTCTTCCATACATGTTTGGTATTACTCCCAAAAGTAAACCATCTTAATAAAATTTCAGACTTTAGACCCATTAGTCTCGGTACTTTTACAAATAAGATCATTTCTAAACTCCTTTGTCTCAGGCTTGCTCCTTTTCTTCCCAACCTTATTTCTCTTAGCCAATCTGGCTTGGTTAAGAATAGGAGTATTTCTAAGAACATTATGCTTTCTTAGAAAATTATTCATTAGATCAAGAAGCCTAATAGAGGTGGTAATGTTGTTCTTAAGCTTGACATGGCCAAAGCCTATGACAGAGTGTCTTGGTCTTACACTTACCTAGTTCTTAGAAGGATGGGGTTTGGTGAATCTTTTATGGATATAGCTTGGAGGGTTATCTGTAACTCAGTAATTGTTAATGGATCTAGGCATGGATTCTTTCATTCTACTAGAGGTCTTAAACAGGGGGACCCCCTCTCTCCTGTTTTTTTCATTATAGGGGCTGAAGTGTTATTCAGGTTATTAAACAGGCTCAATTTTCATCCTCAGTATCATGGTTTCTTTATGGCTCCTAATGGTCCTCAGGTCAATCATCTTAGTTTTGCTAATGATGTGATCATTTTTACATCTGGAATGAGTAGATCTCTCAATCTGATTATGCATACCTTGAATACCTATAAGGAAGTGTCTGGTCAACATATTAACAAGAATAAAAGACACTTTATGGTACCTCCCTGTGCTTTTGAGGCTACTGTTAGGAGGATTAAAAGAGTGATTGGTTTCAAGTAGACACGTAGCCCTCTTACTTATCTTGGACGCCCAATTTATATTGGAAGACAAAGGGTCATTTACTACTCAGATTTGGTCTTTAAAGTGCTGAACAAAATAATGGGTTGGCAAACTAAGTTGTTCTCTTATGGTTCTAGAGTTGTTCTTTTGAAGCATGTGCTCCAATCCCTCCCTATTCACCCTGTGTCAGCTGTTACCCCCCATGCACTACTTTCAACTAGATTCATTGCCTTATTGTTGACTTCTTTTGGGGATAGAAAGATGGCAAGAAGAAATATCACTGGGCCTCATGGAAGAACCTTAGTTATCCTTATGATGAAGGTGGCATAGGTGTAAGAATGTTGAATGATGTTGCCACTTCTCTACAATTTAAGCATTATTGGACTTTCAGAACCAAAAAAACTCTTTGGGTGACTTCCTTATGGCCAAATATTGTCAAAGAGTTAATCCCATAGTAAGTAAATGGACCACTAGTCAATTACTTGTGCTGAAGAATGTGTTGAAGAACAGGTTTAAAATGGATCCTCATATTCAATGACAACTTTGTTCTAGTTCTGCTTATTTCTGGTGGGATGACTGGTTGGGTATTGGACCTTTTGCACACCACACTACTATTATCACTAGGTCCAATAACATTAGGGTGGTTGTCTTCTTAAATCAAGGTCTCTAGGATATTGATAGAATTATTAATGTTGCCCCTCCAAAGCTTATTCCTAATATTCTTGCCTACTAGTTTCAATTTGAAGATAACAGTCCAGATAAAGCTATCTGGAAGCTCACTAGTGATGGTAAGTTCACCTGCTCCTCGGCTTAGAATCTGATCCGGAAGAAGAGGGACAAGACTTTGATCAATTATCATACCTGTAATAAATGTATTCCTTTCAAGTGTTCTTTTCACTTGTGGAGGATTCTAAGAGGGAAATTTCCTACCAATGAGAAAATAATCAATTTTTGCCAACAACCCTCTGATTGCTATTGTTGTTATCAACCATGTGCAGACACCATAGAGCATATATTTGTCTCAGGTCACTTTTCTAGACATATCTGGGAGTTCTTTGGTGCTTATTTTTTTATTGATAGAAATCAACCTCATATCAGGAATGTTATTATGAAATGGTGGTCTTGCAAAGGTAATGATGGTGCTCAAAATTTATTCCTCCACGCTGTCCCTATACGTGTTAGAATCTTTGGAAAAAAAGAAGTTCTAGCAAATATGGGAGAAAATCTTCTAACATTTCAAGGGTTAAATATTTTGTTTTTAAAGATACTTTTAATCTCCTTACTAGTGCTTATCCTTATATTAATTGTCCTAACAACTGGAAGGAGATTATTTCTATGGTTGAAGGTTATTCTCATGAAACCAGAGTGATCTAGGTGTGTTGGCAGCTTCCTAATTCTGATTGGTTACCTTGAACACATATGGCAGCACAATTGACAACCTAGGCAACATGGGAGCTGGTGGAGTGTGAAGAGATTATAAGGGTGATATGAACTTTGCCTTCTCTTTTCATGTGGGTGTAGGCACTAATAATCAAGCTGAATTAGAGGTTGCTCAATTTGGTTTGAATTGGTGTCTCCAGTTGGGTTACAAAACTGTACTTTTAGAATAGACTCTGAGTTTTCTGTCAAATGGATCTCACATCAAGCTCATCATACTTGGTCCACTAATCAACTCCTCTATAAATTGCACATCACCATCAGTCAGTTCCAGTAGTTCCATTGTAAGCACATCTTTAGAGAAGCAAATTTTGTTACTGATGTTCTTTCCAAGCATAGACATACTATTATGCTTCCAAATTTTTTTTCCAACATTCAGCAGCTCCCTAAGGAAGCTAAGGCTTACTATATGACGGATAAAATTGGCTTAGCTACCTTCAGGAGGAAGAAACTAAAGAGGATAAAAAAGCCACCTTGACTGCTTGCTATTTCACTTGATCTTCACTTTAGATATGTATTCATGGGGATCATAGTTGATTAGAAGATCTAAGTGTAGAATAGTTTTTCTTTTATTTTAAATATGTAAAGGGAGAGTCTCCCTTATTTATTGCTTTTCTAGTGTTGATTGTATTGAGAGGAGTCCTTTCATAGGTCTTAAATGCTAGGTTTGCTTTTCATTTTTGTAAATAGGGATGGTCGGGCTTAGTAGGTTGGCCAACTTATGAACCACCATAGGGCGGAGGTAAGGTATATGTCCCCCTCCATTTGTACTTTTACTTTTATTAATGTTAAGGCTTGGGGGTGTTGCTCGAACCCTGACATCCACGAGGGGTTAGATCTATTTAATAAATAAAAAATGCAACAACCAATAACTCAAGTTCAGGAGTCTGATATTTCCTTTCATACACCTTGAATTACCTTTAAGAATAAGTAATGGCTTTCCCATGTTGTATCAACACACAACCCAAGCCTATAAATGAGGCATCATAATAAACAACAAATCCATCTGGACCTTCAGGCAATGTCAAAATATGAGCCAAAGTAAGATGACCCTTTAATATTTAGAAACTTTATCACATTCATCCTACTATTGAAATTTCACCTTATTTTGGGTCAACTTAGTCAAAGGAGAGTCAATGGAAGAGAACCCTTCAAAAACTTTTCTATAACATCTGGCCAAACCCAATAAACTCCTAATATCGGACGACGACAAAGGTCTAGGCCAATTCCTTACCTCCTCCATCTTCTTTTGATCAAATCTAACACTATCTCCCAAAAAATGTAGCCAAGAAAAGCCACCTTCCTTAGAAAAAAATTCACACTTGCTAAATTTGGTAAAAAGTTGTCTATCTCTTTATGTTTGCAACACAATCCTCAAATGATCCTTATATTTCTTTACATCCCATGAATAGACCAATATATCATCTATAAACACAATCATGAACATATCCATATACTGATGGAAACTTAGGCTTTGACTGAGTGTAGGGAACCAGGTCCCTAGTCAGAACATAGTGAAAAGAAACAACTAAAAATAGTGAAGGCAACACAGTAAAATAACACAAGTTGTTTTACGTGGAAACCTCTTTTCTCAAGGGAGTAAACCACAACCTGTACGTAAAGGATTTTGACCCAATTTCATTAAACTTCAAGGTAGAAAAGCTTTGGATTACAATCTCTTGCAATTATTAAACCTAACTCTAGATCCCTCCCCCCTCACTGTGATAATTCTACCACAAGTATGAGCCAACTAAGCAGCTACTCTGCTACCCACTAAATATACTAAATCTAGCCAACTTAGACTTCAACATTTTCCATAACTAACTCTAGCAATGAAGAACAAAATCTTTCTTTAAATATCAGTTCCATTCATAGGTTAGGAATAAATTCACATGATGCAAGCAATATTTCAGCAAAATGAAGTACACAAAGTAAATATCCAACTCTGATTTTTTTCCTTCTAAGAGTACTACTTGAGAGCCTCGCCAAGAACACTCACTCAATGTGTGTAGAAATCCCCAAGAATTTCTCATCAAGAAAGGTTAGGCTATGTCAACAGAGCCCATAATAAAGGCCTCACTCAGCTTCACTGCCAAATTTTGATGGGTTATGGTGAGATCGCGCATCCGGCCCACACTTACTGATTATATCTTGATGCAAGATCTCACTCTGCTAGTTGCAAACATCTTGGCTGGCTACGAGATAGACTGGTCCCGATTCATTGTAGAGAAAATACATGAGGCAGCCCTAAGGAGATCCACTTCTATCCCATTCCCTTGCCTAATGTATAGGCTTTGCTTAACATTGAGGGTGGATAATATACATCAAGTGGATACTTTGATAGAGCTTCAGAGGACACTGGATGCCAACTTGATAAAGGCTGATGAGAATCTAGTGAAACTTAGGTGAGCACCATAACCACTAGTTTAGATGCACGAGATGTTCACCTTGGCGCCACCATCTAAGCCTCCAACATCTACCGCCACTACTTCTTCCGTTATTGAGGGCCCCCTACAGACAGAGACTAGTGTGAAGAGGGGACTCATTACTATTCTTCCTTCCACAAAGGTCATGCCTACTCCGATAATACCCGTTAGTATGGTATTTGTGTCAACTGCATCCATACAGTCCATGGCACCGAGGTAGTCCTGTACTCAGTCCCAATTGGCTATGTTACTACAGCAAATTAGGCCTTGCGTCTGCCATGTCATTTCAGAGGGTGAGGCACATATCCGGATATACACTACAACTGTTATTCAAGAGACACTTACACCCATGGACAACCGTATTGATACATTTGAGTGACAAGTATAACTGAACCTCAGCATAACATGGCCTATAAACATGACAACCATTCAGATAGAGATTCAGTAGATCTGGGCTCATATGAGCACAACATTAGAAGAAACAGTGGTACTCCCGACATCCGACACTTCTAGGGAGACATTTGTAGTCTTTTTTTCCATAGAGGAGGTACCACTCCGCTCCCTAGGGAAGCAACCCCACACTAGTGATCTAAACACCATGAGACTAGAGGTGAGGATGGTAGAGAAGCAACAATTTGAGCCAGGATGCATTAGATGTAGGATGAGTAGATGCGTTAAGATCGTGAGATTGAGAGATTTAGGGGTATTAGACCCTCAGGACATGATCCCACTTCTAAGGAGACCACCAGTCATGTTGAGGGTGGTCAAGTATAGCAAGAGACTAGAGCTTAGGCGCCCATGTGTTTTTTTTACCCTTGTGTTTTATGATTATATCTGTGTGCATTGAGGACAATGCACATATTTTTTGATGGGGTGTGGGTAGTTATAAGCCTCAGTGAAGTCTGAGCAGCTATGGCCTATAAGTATCCAAATATTTTAGTTTGAGCAGTTTTCTTTCTTGTGGTCTTTCCTCGAGGACATTTAATTTATGTTGAGCCGATATGTTTAGAATGTATAGGTAGTAGTAGTTTTAGCATATTATACTTTATTCTATGACATATGTTTGTTTTTTTTTAAAAACTGATACCCACTAGAAACTATTTCTTTTTAGGAAGTCTTGATAATCCATGTGATCTTGATTAACTGGTAGTGCTTGTTTTGATAAGTGAGGTACAATTGTGATAAAAAACATGATATAAGAGTCTGAGTTGATAGTGTAATCAGTGTCATGTGTGTGAGCATATCTGCATAATTCTCATACTGTGTTTTAATTCAAAACTTTCCCTGTTACTTTGACTTAGACCGTAGGTTAGAAAAGGATCTTTGGCCATTGTTCATATTAGTCTACTTAGCATAAATGGCCAACCAAATGCTTGATGTTTCCCTTGAACCAAATATTTGAGCCATGTATGTACCTTTTTCTTTGAAGACACCTAAGTAACTAAGCCTTATTGATTGTGAAATCTTGAGATTTGCCCTGGTCCTTCCTTGAACATTGTGAACCTTGACTGAGGAAAAAAGTCTAAGTTGAGGGTGCCTACCGAAAGTGGCCCTAGTTTATAGGTTGTATATTGTGCACCTCAACTCAGGCCAAAAACTTAAATTGAGGGTGGCTAGTGTAAGGGAGATCAAAATAAATAGGGTAGATGTTAGTAATACATAAAATTAAGGAAAAACGTGCTATGGGTGCTGGAAAAGATGCCTTAACAATGAGCTGCAAAGAAAAAGAATGTGAAAAAAAAATAAAAAAGCAATGAGCTAAGAACTAGAATAAGGCACCCAAAAAAGCTTGAAATAGAAGAAGGGGAGAATGAGTTGACAATCCCTGTGTTTGTAGGGGAAAAATGTAGAGAATGTAGTATCAAGGAGGGAATTTAGTCATTAAGTTCCCAAAACATCATACCAAACCCCTATGAGCCTACATTAAAAGCCAAGAAAGTCCTATAGTGATCCTAACCCAAGTAGTTAAAGGTCATGGTCGTGAGTATAGGGGCAAACATATGTTATTGAACACATTATTTGAATATCTATTATGATAGTGAGTAATTTTTATGTAGTCCCAAGCATTGAATCTAACGATACTATTATGAGTGGGATATAGGACGTCTTTGTGTGAAGTCACTTGCATTACACTATTTATTTTAGGCTAGTTTAGTGATTGTTACATATCATTTGTGACCCTTCTTGTCATAGTTGCACTATCACATGTATTGATCTGTATTGGTTTGTTTGATGACTATATGATATGCACTGGTGAATTTGTTTAGGTGTCTAAGCATGATTTTTGAGGTAATGTGTTCCAGTTGACTGAGTTCTCTATGTTACTATACTGCTTATGTAGATTGAGTCCGTCGCTTGAGAATAAACAACAATTTTAAGTTGAGGGTGATGATGTATTGCCCAAATACATTACTTTTGATGCTTAAAACTTAGGATTTTGTGTGTTCTCAAAGCGATATTTATGGGTTTGATGTGTGTTTACGTTGTTTTGTCGGATTACAGGGTTTTGCTTGACTTTGGGCTAAGTGTGCAAAGGTTGCAGTTTTTGATGTTCTATGACACCCTTTATGGGTTGTGGAAGTTTCCACGGGTCGTAGAGTTGGTTTCGTAGAAAATTCTAGTGAAGGGAGATTTGCTAAAGATAAATGTATGAACATGTAAATGAGTCTTACAATACTCTATGAGTCAAAGATTGTTGTCGTACCCTGAGGAAGAAAAAGTGGAGAATTGCTGAAAAGTCAGCAAATGATCCCTTCCACGGGCCACACAACTTTACACGATCGATAGACTAGTCAAGTAAAAGTCACCCCCATATTTA
Source organism: Solanum aculeatissimum (assembly GCA_038996855.1). Lineage (NCBI taxonomy): Eukaryota > Viridiplantae > Streptophyta > Magnoliopsida > Solanales > Solanaceae > Solanum > Solanum aculeatissimum. The sequence continues at coordinate 6,578 of JBCEWC010008813.1, read as the reverse complement.
AAGAAGAAATCCACGAAACCCCGACTATGGGCCATAAACTTGCATACGGGTTGTAGAAGTTATCCGTAGAACCTATCGACCCAGTAATCCTATTTTTATTTGATTTTGTATTTTAAATACTACAAATAGGGTTTTAGGTTATTATTTGTAAAGGAGATCAGAGAGGCAGTAGTAAAGAGTAAAAACATTGGGAGACACTTGTGAATGAATATTTTGTGATCTTAATTCATACTTATGATTTCCATTGAAGAGTTTGGATTTCTTGTTCATAATTTCATTCGCGTAAGTGCTTAGTTATGCTATTCAATATCAAGATTCTTGCATCTACACTAATCATGAGTAACAAAATCTATAATTAGGGTTATGAAAACCATGAAGATTTAACAAAGTAAAACTGCATAATTCGTGATTCTTAGAAAGTGTGTATGCATGTATTGATTATTTCTCTTAGTTGTAGCTACTTTTTTTATGATGGTAAACGTTAGAACTCTCTGAGTGTTACTGCTTGGATCAAGGTAGTAATGAATATGAAAAGAGAATAATTAACAGAATTTAATTGATATTTTCTCGTCTAACAAATCAAACTAGATCAAGGGGAGGTTGCACTAGGATAATAGGTAAGGGTTAGTAATGTCAAACTGCGAAGATGGATCTAATCCCGCTGTGAAATTTATCTCTCACTAGGATCAAAGGGTTTGGTAAACTTAACTTACTGTTCTACATCTATACACAATAAAAGGTAAGGATTATTTGATAATACTGAGTTAGGGAATCATGGGGAACATAATACCCTAGTTACTTCTTCTATTGATTTCACAACATTAGCACTAGTTTAGGTTTATTTTATTGTAGTTGCAAAACCACTCCTTTCGGGAGATAAGTAGGTTAATCACCCAACTTTGATTTGAATTATTCTTGAGTCTACCATATTCCCCGTGGGTTCGACCCTAACCTTGGTTAGGTTATATTACTTGACAATCACCGCTTTAACCTTTAAAAAGAAGGTATAGCTTGGGAGACATCATGATGTTCCTTGATGCATGACATACCTACATACTTCGTACATTCCACTTACTAACACATACTTTTTTTCTAACATGATATAACCATGTAGGGATGGACAACAATACTACTCTTCCATTTTGTGGCTAAATTCAAAGTTGAGCTTTTGAAGACTTGTTGGTGAGTTCCCATGCTTCAGGAGAAAGCCCTTTCATGATGTTTTCCTATTGAGACTTTATGTCTTTTGTTTGGTGTATATCTTGAGCGTGAGCTAGTAAGCTATGTTCTAATCTCCATAAAGATCTTATGTTTTAGAGGCATAATTTGGACATTGTGATTGATGTAATTTCCCCTAAGGGAAACTATGATTTCCATATTGACATGTTCTACTTGTTTATTTTCTTATGTTATGCTTATTTTAACTCATGTATGCTTATGATATGAACCAAGGTTTGGATGGGATGCCTTTGTGTGTCACGGCTAGGCCCTAGGTCTATGTCGTGACAAAAGTGGTAATAAAGTACAAGGTGTGAAAACATCCTAGGGAGTCTAACATGCTGCATCTAGTAGTCTTATTCATAGGTTTTATGCATGCCACATTCATGAATAAGAGGCTATAATACACTTAGGAAATCTTTGCTTCTTTGTGATCTATGTCGTACCTTCAAGACTCTCATCCCTGATACTTATCCTTGGTATTTTTAGAAGACGGCTCCACGACGTGTTCCATTGCCTAGGGGAGATAATTCTAATGTGAACCAAATTCTTCTGGCTTCTCAAGTTCCTCAAATCCCTCAAGAGGATCAAGTTACCAATGATGAGTTTAGGGCCGTTATCACGATGTTCATTCAAGTCAAAGCTTCTCCAAAGACTCCTACTTTGGTTTCAAGGATAAGAAATTTTCTAGAATGAATCCCTTGTAGATTTATAATTCCAAGGTGGATGAGGATCCAAAATAGTTCATCAATGAGGTCTACAAGGTGATGAAAATTATGGGGGTGTCTTCCGAGGAAAAAGCCAAATTGGCGGTTCATGAACTTAAGGGAGTTTCTCAAGTTTGGTTCACCCAGTAGATGTCTGAAAGGGTTGAAGAGGTTCTATTGATTGGGAAATGTTTAAGGCTACTTTCCGTGATCGTTTCTTCATAATTGAACAAAGGGAAGCTAAAGTGATGAAGTTCATGAATTTGAGGCAAGCTAGTTTGAGGGTGAGGGATTATGCCCTCAAGTTTACCAAGTTATCCAAGTGCGCTCCTTCCTTGGTGGCCTACTCTAGGGCCTGCATTAACGAATTCACTTTGGGTATGTCTAACTTGGTAAAGATGGAGTGTAAGGTCGCGATTCTCATTAAGGAGATGGATATTTCTAGGCTCATGACATATGCTGAACAAGTAGAGGGTGAAAAACTTCAAAAGATGAGGATGAGGGAGTACAAGAGGGCTCGTTATGATGGAAGATTTTCTCATGATAAGTTCAGTGGTGGCCGTTTGCAATAGGGTCATCCAAGGGTACTTCTAAAAGGTTTGGCAAAGCAAGGATATCTAACCTTAAGGCTCAAGAAGAGGTTGTAAAGGGTTGTGCTACTCCTCCTAGGTGTCCTAAGTGTAAGAGGAACCATATTGGTGAATGCTTACGAGGTACCAATGCTCATTCTTTTTAGGAAAAATGAGACACAAGATTAATGATTATCCTAATATTGCTAATAAAGGTAAAGAAGGGTGTCCACAAGGCAAAATGCTTCAAACCAGGACAATATAACAAGATTCCCAAGCTCAAGGTGTTGATCCAAGTGGAAATCGATTTTATGCATTACATGATAGACAGGTTGAGGAGTCTCTGAATATAGTTATTAGTATGTTAAGAGTAATTGATTGTGATGTGTATGTTTTGCTTAACCCCGGTTCTAATATGTCTTTTATTACTCCTTTCTATGATATAAAATTTGATATGTCTCCGAAAGTCTTATTAGAGCCTTATTCGATCTATACTTCGATTGGCGAGTCAATCTTAGAAAAGAAAGTCTATAGAAGTTGTCTTGTGTCAGTCTTGCATAAAGTCTTTTCATGTGATTTTGCTGAACTTGATATGATTGATTTTGATGTTATTCTTTGCATGGATTGATTACATGCATCTTATGCTTCTATTTATTGTAAAACTCATAGGATCACATTTCAAGTTCCTAATGAGCCTATTCTTAAGTTGAAAGAAACCAATTAGGTGTTCAAAGGAAAGTTTGTTGCTTACGTGAAGGCTATGAAAGTGATTTCCAAAGGTTGCATGTATCATGTAGTCTGAGTCATGGATGTCAAGTTCAAAGTTTCTACTCTTGATTTGGTTCCTATAGTTAATGAGTATCCCGATATCTTCGTTGATGATTTGCATGATATTCCTCCAATAAGAAAAATTAATTTTGGCATTGATCTTTTACCCGAGACTCAACCTATTTCTATACCTCCATATCGAATAGCCCTGACAGAGTCAAAAGAATTGAAAGAACAATTAAGGGGCTTGCTTGATAAAGGATAGGGCCTAGTGTGTCACTATGGGGTGCTCCCGCATTGTTTGTAAGGAAGAAGAATGCTTCACTTCAAATGTGTGTGTATTGTCCACAGTTAAATAAAGTAACTATTAGAACAAGTATCCACTTTCAAGGATTGATGACTTATTTTATCAATTGCAAGGTGCAGGATACTTTTCTAAGATTGATCTCCGGTCTGGATATCACTTATTGAGGGTGAAAGAAGATGACATTTCAAAGACGACATTTAGAACTCAGTATGGTCATTTTGAATTTTTGTTATGTCATTTAGACTAAGAAATTCCCCCATCGCTTTCATGGATTTGATGAATAGGATCTTCAAACCATATTTGGATATGTTTGTGGTTGTGTTCATAGATGATATATTGGTATATTCATGAGATGCAAAGAAGCATAAGGATCGTTTGAGATTTGTATTGCAAATACTGAGAGATAGAGAATTCTTTGCCATGTTTAGTAAGTATGAGTTTTGGGTAAGGGAGGTGGATTTTCTTAGCCACATTATTTCGGATGATGGTATTAGAGTGGATCCAAAGAATCCGAGGGCAGGAAAGAATTGGGTTAGACCATTGTCTACATCCGATATTAAGAACTTTCTGGATTTTGGCCAGATATTATAGGAGATTTGTTGAAGGGTTCTACTCTATTGCCTCCTCTTTGACGAAGTTGACCTATAAGAAGGTGAAATTTCAATTTTCAAATGAATGTGAGAAAGTTACCAAAAGTTGAAGGATCTTCTTATTTAAGCATGTTTTCTTCATTTTCATTTCATTTTGAAAATACTCCTTTTCTTTTCATTTCATTCCTCCATTCAGCTTTTTCTTTTTGTTTTCTTTTCAGAAGCCTCTAAGTGTAGACACCCTTCTTTTTCTTCCAACACCACCTCCAACTTAGGCTTAAAGAGTCAATTACAACAACTCAAGCTCAAGGAGGTATAAGGGATCAAAAGAGGAATATCATTTCAAAAAGTTTCAAGGCTTGTAATTTAGATTGCCAATAGAAAGGATTAGGCTAAAAAAGGGACACTAGGGATAAAATCAATGCATTTGGTGGCTATTTCGGCTAAGTGGACTGAAATTAAACCAAGGAATTCCTAAGATTATTTTTCCAACAAAAATCTATCAAGGCTAACATTTAAAGACCAACAAAACAAGTACTAGGTAACACAAGTGCGCACAAGGAACAAAACAAAAACTTATAACACACATGGCATACAAATAAAATTGGAATGGATCAATATCACTCTCAAGTCTAGCACAAGGGACTCGTTTGTCAAAATATATCGATCTAGCATGTAAGAGTCCCAAAAAGAGTCAAAGTGTTATCTCAAAATCATCCCAAAACTATTTAGGATAAAAAATAAGAGGGGTATACATTTTTCACAATTCACAATACTTGACTAAATATGCTAGCACCAAATAAGTCATAGACTCAATTTATAGCTCCAATAAGAGTCAATGGCTACTCAGACTTCACCAAAGACTTTATTCTACTTACACACTCACATATTCAATCAATGATTTACCCTTAAGAATGTCGTCACTCAATCTATCATAGGGAAGCATCGATTATACACACCATCAAAAAGAAAAATAAGAATCTACTAAATCTACTAAAAAAGATAAATCCAAACACAATATAATCAAGCCCGACAAGGGCATACAATAATCAAGATAAATTGAGCCCGATAAGGGCACATATTTGAATTGAATGTTTCTGAATCATGGTAAGAAGAATTTAGCAAGTTAGCATTACCACTATCAAGAAACTCTCATGGTTGCTCAAGTTTCCATTGATGGACATGTATGGAGAAGGAGTAGGGTAGACATACCTTTGAATAGAGACCAAAAAGGATGAAGAAGAGAGAACTTGAGCTTTTTCTTGAAGATTTGTGAGATAAATAATTCTTGAAGAATGATTTACCTCACCCTTGATTTGGTTTCATGCTCAAGTTCATTTCGTGAAAATAAAAGACAAAGTCATAAGAGACTTGTCTTTTCATTTATTGCACTCACCAACTTCTCCGCCTTCGTGGACTTGTAGGCGCAATCATGCCCCATCACCGAGTTAACACTTTGTGTTCGCAGACACGAGACCACATTTGTGAAGATTTTTGGGGTACCAAATGTGGGATAATTTTTTATAACTTTGAGCGATCCCAAACCAATTTGAGCAATCCGTCCTTGTGCAATGGGCAATGCCTGGGGCCCAAAGTGCCATCAAAATGACCAATTTTTATCCTTTTGCAGTTTTTGATGGTTTTCTACCCATTTCTTCAGCTCCATTCATCTTGACACTTCAAAATATGTACAAAACAACTACCAAAGACTTGAAACATGTGAGGGTTAGTAAAAAATCAAAAATGAAAATCAAGAAGCTATTCTAAATTTAAAATGCAAGAATTTATTAAAATATAAACAAAACTTGATTCATCACCATTTTCTGTTTCCACTTTAAGGCGATTAATCTCCTCTTTAATTTCAAGATATTTAGTCATTTGAGGTCATGAGTAGGGCAATGAGAAACCATCAACCTTTTCCATCAGACTCTCCATGTTGAGGACTTGAATCGTCTACCTAACTTAACATCTAATTTCCTTTTTGGATCATTAGTTAGACATGGGAGTTCCAGAGGACCTCTTTTGTGTTCAACTTCAATTGTCATGGCCCTTAAGTAGAAGACACTCTCCAATTAAAATGAACTAGAGTTTCCATTAAGGATTTCCATGGCTTTTTCATGCAACTCTAGTATCATGTCACGACCCGGATAGGGGGCCTAGATATGACATGGCGAAGGAGGACCCAAATACCCTCGATCAAGCCATCATAGCATTATTACACTCATCATCGGTTCGGAAACGCGAAAGCTAAATCATGTAGCATATAAGCTCTAAGGATTTAGGGACCCGAGACTCAAGCTATGGGGGCAATACGGGAAAGTGATAAGCATACTTGCACATAACACATAGTCATACATCATGCTCAACATTCAAGTCATTATAATAACATGGGAACATAAGCCATTATAATAACATGAGA
>JBCEWC010008812.1:0-19475 GCA_038996855.1 Solanum aculeatissimum | reverse complement strand
AATCTTACCATTAACCTAACCTAACTTTGTAATATAAAAATAAACTTAATCTTTTCCACTAAAACGGATCACTACATCAAAAGTTTTTGTTTATCCTAATTAATTGTTGTGGAGATACTCACATTTTAAGGTTAAATTATTCAAATATTAATCTGTTGTGTAATTTTTATAAACTACTTTTGTTTCTTATTTTATTCATCTCATTTTATATATTTCATTCATGCATCTTAAAATAGGTAAACTTATTTGATTGAGTAAGAAATTTTTTTTAAAAAATCTTTGACCTTAAACATATGAAAACATTTATATGACTATATAAAAAAAATTAAACGTGTCATCATAAATATATGTTATAATTATTGTGTGATTATAAAAATTTCTAATAAAAGTAAAATGAAAAACTTAACTTAAATTATTTTTTAAATTTAGAAATAAGGATATTTAACTCATATTCTTACCTTCTCTAATATTTATTTAGATTATATCAAATATTCTTATGAAAATACCATATCTTTTACTAACATATCAAGAATAAATAACTCACTTATTTTTCAAGCTAAGTTGCTCGGATTAAGATGTGGGTGTTTGATACGGGTGCGGATCTAGAGGTTGGATTCTTCATGATCTAATTTTTAAGATACGGGGATACGGATCTATATATGGATACGAATGGGGGAATTTGCCTAAATATAATTAAAATATCTAAAAATAGAGTACTAATAAAATCTAGTTTATGAGATATTACGTGAAGAACTTGAGGAGAATATTGAAAGGAGATTAAAGAAAAAAAGAGTGATAGAGAAATTTCAATATAAAAAGTATTCTATTTTCTTCTATTTCACCTCAACTTTTGTATTGATTACAAAATCATTAAAACTGTCCCCATTGATTTTGGTCAAAGTGCCTGAAATCGGTTGACCAAATCGGGTAATGATCCCACACCCATACCCATGTCGTGTCGATACGAATGCAGTACCAAAAGTAAAGAGTCAGAGCAGCTTAGTTTTTCATAATACATTTCTCAAAAATATGTTTTTTTATACCAAACACACCCTTAATAGGTTTTCATCTGCCTAGCAACATGCAAGACAATGTCTAGCCAAAGAGCTAAGGACCTAGGGGGACCCTTGCTCCATTTGCTACAATTTTCCTAATCATTTATCTCTTTGACAAATAACTTCCCTTTTCCTCCTTTTGAAGAAAGTAATATCATTCTAATTTGTCCAAAATAATATCATTTGTATCCTTTGATTTAACGTGTCATTTAGCTTTCTATGTCTCAAGGGTATCATGTTTTTTTTGTGGGTCAATCCAATTATTCTTGATCAAGATCATGTCATATATATGTTGTATCTTTTACTTTTCACTTTATCTATGGTATCAAATAGACTTTTTAGTAGTCGCTCCTCCTGTCTCAGCTTATATAATTTACTTTTTTTTCTTAATCAGCCATAAAAAGAATGAAATATTTCTATTTTAAACTTTAAAATATATATTTTATTCTTAATGAAACGATTTCTAGTCACATATATATTTATGACTTGTTTTAGATCACAAGTTTCAAAAGTCTTTCTTTCTTTGTTAAACTTCATACCAAGTTAAAATAGCTCAAATAAATTGAAACAAAGGGAGTATTACTCATTATTTGACATGTTTGTTTTATTTCACTAATGGGAGAGTGTGTTGCTCAAAGAACAACTAGCATATATACTTTGTAGAATAAGGTACGGACATGCCCATCTGGTGGAATGAACTAGTCTCAAAGATGTGTTTGGTGAAGATCGACTTTGATTAGTCTCTGAAGCCATAAAATGGTTGTCATCGAGAAAAAGGTGGGAACCTGTGGCTCGAAGATAAGAAAGGACTCGTGTTCTGATGACGTGGCAAAAAGAATGGATATGCTAGATATGATCATGTAGTACCCTATGTGCTGCAGAAGAATATTGGCTAACACTTTTAAACGCATTTCGTCGAGGGGGAAAGCCATTGTGATAGTCTTTTAGAGCTGGAGTGCACTTCTTTTGTTGGTTAATTTTAGTGATGGCAATGGAGCGGGTGTGGGGCGGGTGCAGGTGCGGGGCGGGTTGAGCTCAACCCGTAATTTTTTTAAACCGCTCCGCCCCGCCCCATATGGTGACTTTTTTTATTTTCAACCCACCCCGCATAAACCCGCCCCGCTTAATCAACTTGATTTATCATCTTTGTAACCTAGCTATGAATAATAGTTTTCGTACAATTGTGAGGAAATATGATACTAAATGATACAATACGAATACTTGCACTCATTTTCCTCGAAAATAAATTGATTTCTAATTTATTTTTTTAATGTTTGGTTGGTGAATGGAAAATATTTTCTATTATTTGGTTAATGAATGAAAATAATTTTTAGAAAAAAACTTCTATTTTTAGTTAGAGAGTAGTAAACATACATCTTTTAGAAAAATAATTTCTAAAAATATTTTCATAATTTAAAATATTTTTTAAAAATAAATATTTAAATTCTTTTTTGGAGGTGGAGTGGAGGGTGAGGTGAAGTAAAAAATTAAAATTTGAAAAATTTGAAATTTTTGTAAAAATAAACTTTTGACTTTTTTTTGTATAGTGGGCAGGGGGCGGGGGGCTGGCCAGGGAAGGTGCTAGGTGGAGTAAAAAAAAATTTAAAATTTCAAAATATTTTTTTTTTTGTGGGGGGGGAGGGAATTGGGTGAGTTGGAATACAAATGGTGCAAAAATAAATTTTTCAAAATGTAAAAAAAATTTCAAAAATAATTTTTAATCTTATTTTATTTTTAAAATAATAATTATTTTATTTTTGGGGAGAGGGATCGTGGGATGGATAGGATAAAAAATTAATTTGAAATTAGATAAGAATTTTGGAAAATATTTCCTTAATTTTTGGAAGAAAGTTATTTTTCTAAGAAAATGAGTTGATTTGGATAACATTTTTCAAGATATTTAAGTCAACCAAATATGAAAAAACTGAAAAATATTTTTCTCCATACCAAACACACCCTACATCTTTACTTTAAAAATATAGATTTACGAAACGATCTTGAATTAGAGATTGATATCAAGAATCTTATAATGTCATCAAATCGAGCGCAAACACTAGTCATCGGAGATATACTGCTTCATATGGCTTTACTTACTTTTTTTAACAAACATATTTAAGTACTCATAAAGATTAAATCTAACGAATTAAGTCCAGACGCATGTTCTTGGCCTCACTATTCAAACTATATCATTTTTCTGATAAATAATTTAACGTCCATCGTGGGGCCAAGATAATCGTTTGTTGATTTAACTCACCACATTACTGTCTTATTAGCTTCAATATTAATATTTGTTTAACAGTAATCACTTATGGCAATGCAAACTCGAACATAGTTGATACAGGGCTCCTATAGCAAAAGGGATCGAAACCGATCAATGAAACACACAGGGCGGAGCTATCTCTGGGGATTCCTTCGGACCCTCGTCGATAATAAATTAGTTAAAATGATTTTTTATATGTATATCCCCCCTCTCCTTTTTTTTTTTGTCAAACCCCTTCGACTAGTTCATGTGGCTACTTTTTTAAAATTTAAAGCGTCTTAGTGACAATCTTGGCTCCTCCACTAAAAAAACCTAGATTTTGGCTTGTGTAAATGCTCAAGGATTATTAGACGTACATGCACGACCTCAAATATGCTCTACGTACCCTAGCATATCAGACTAGAAAATTAAAGGTTCATAATAGACCATATAATAATTAATTGTGTAGGGTGACACAGAAAGGGTGATAGAAAGAATGTAGAGTAGGTGATTTTCTTGTTAGAGGGCATTTCACTTGAGGGTTCAAAATATAAAGAAATTAAGTAAGTAATATACGAAGAAAGTTGAAGGGGGTCAATATTTGTATATATACATTAAAAAAAATTATTTTAATCATATAATTCTTTTATTTCATATTAACTTAATTTTTTAGGGTTTTTTCATTGTTCAAAATAGTTGTATTGTTCAAATTCAAGATGAATGTTTGAAACTTTTTTAATATTTGTCCTTTCATTTATTGAAATTTTATATTTTTTAGGAGAAAAAAAGATTACACTACTTGCGAAGTTACATTTATGATTTCATAAAGGGTGATAGTAAAAAATGTGGTTTAATTATGTCATCCTTAAATATTTTTCTTAATATGTGTGGGTTTCTCAAAATTAAGATAAAATAGGATGGAAGGAGTATAGCAATACTCTATGTGACATCATTTTCTTTTTAGTCTATTCCGCCTAAAACGAATATCACCTTACTATAATAGAAAATAATTTCACTTTTACCTTTAATGAAATAATTTTAGCTACACAAGTATCTAAGAATTATTTTATACCACAAGTTTCAAAAGTCCTTTTTTTCTTAAACACCATGTGAAGTTAAAGGATGCACATAAAATGAAACGGAAAAAAATAATCATCGAAGGAGATTTGGATGAATCTCATGAACCCTTACTCGCTCCGCATTAGATAATTTTTTATTTTGAACATAGCAAACGAAATCATGCTGGCTGGATATGTAGTTCAATGAGAAAATGAATAATATTGTTTACCAACAAAAAAAATAATATTGTCTATTGTGTGACAAGGTCAATTAGATATGAAAAGGTCAAGTAAATTGGTTTACTTTAAGCCGTACAGACAGAAAATGCATCACATATAATATAGTTGTTATAATTGAAATCTTTTGACCAAGTCCTTGACATACCATTTTTATTGGACAACTATGAATATATTTATGTGTGAATGTAGGTATGCACACCGTTTCTGTTTGATCATAAATTTTGAATCTATCTTTGGACGTATCTTTTATTTAAAAAATAAAATTAAAAATTTTGAGATCGAGTGAAAGTAATTTTTTCTAAAAAACTTGCTCAGACTCAATTTTGAAAACTTGAAAATAGCTGCAAATTAGATTTTTAAAATTAAATTAACTTTTATGGTCAAATAAATTTATTCAAAAATCTATGGTTGAACTCCAGCTTAATCGTTTATTTTGTTTTTCTTTTATTATGTTATAATAGGATGATTCTTTCCCTTTGGACAATTCTTTTTATTTCACTTTAGTTCACATCTTCAAGTTTTACAGCTTGTTTGGATGGTGGTTTGTCATGGTTTCATAATGTATGGTATGGTATGATATTGTACAGTACTGTATTGTACAATGTTTGAATAGACTGTATGGATTGTTACTGTTTAATGATAATTTGTTATTTGGTTTGACCGTATGGTACTGTATGATAACTTTAAAATTTACAAAAATGTCATTAATTATTATAAATATTAAATTTATCAATATTGTTTTAATAAAACTTTTTTAAAAAAAATTAATATATAAAATCAAATAGGGAAACATACAAGTTAATATATTTCCAACCAAACAAATAACATAAGAAAATAAAAAAAAAGTAAGAACTTTTAAAAAAATGAAATTGAAAAAATAGACTAAAATGTGAAAGAAAAGACGGGAGGCGGAAAAGAAGTTTCAAAAGTTGATACGGAGGAAAATAAGTAGTACATATATTAGAATAAAATTTAATAAATAATAAAGGATAAATGATAAATTAGAATTATTTAAATTTAAGTAAGGATATAATTGGAAAAAAAATAAGAGAACCATGGGATACCACCAAATTGGTGATTTCAAAAAGTGAGGATTTTAATGGTTACAGAACCATGAAACAAAACCATATCATACCACATAATTAATGAAAAAATCAAAACAAACATGGTTCTCTTACTAACCATACCATACCATACCACCAAAAATCACCATCCAAACAAGCTGTTAAGTTCCACATATATTCTGGTTGTGCTCTCAAAAAATTCTCTTTATATAAATTTCTCGCTTGATTGTGAATTGTAATATTATTAATGTAGTATAAATTCATGTTTGATCATAACTTTTGAACTATCTTTGGACGTATCTTTTATTTGGAAAACAAAATTAAAAGTTTTGAGATTGAGTGGAAGTAATTTTTCCTAAAAAATTTGCTCAGACTCGATTTTGAAAACTTGAAAATAGCTGCAAATTAGATTTTTAAAATCAAATCAACTTTTATGGTCAAATAAATTTGTTCGAAAATATATGGCTAAACTCCAGCTTAATCGTTTATTTTACTTTTCTTTTATTCTGTTATAAAAGGATGATTCTTTTCCTTTGGACAATTCTTTTATTTTACTTTACCTCACATCGTCAAGTTTTAGGTCCCACGTATATTCTAGTTGGACTCTCAAAAAATTCTCTTTATATAAATTCGTGGCTTGATTGTGAATTGTGATATAATTGATGTAGTATAAATTCCTGATTGATCATAAATTTTAAATCTATCTTTAGAGTATTTTTTATTTGGAAAACAAAATTAAAAGTTTTGAGATTGAGTGGAAGTAATTTTTCCTAAAAAACTTGCTCAGACTCGATTTTGTAAACTTGAAAATAGCTGCAAATTAGATTTTTAAAATCAAATCAATTTTTATGGTTAAATAAATTTGTTCAAAAATCTATGGCTAAACTCCAGCTTAATCGTTTATTTTACTTTTCTTTTATTCTGTTATAAAAGGATGATTCTTTCCCTTTGGATAATTTTTTTATTTTACTTTACCTCACATCGTCAAGTTTTAGGTACCACATCTATTCTAGTTGGACTCTCAAAAAATTCTCTTTATATAAATTCATGGCTTGATTGTGAATTGTGATATAATTAAATTAAGAAAAAATTATAGAAATAATCAAGATTTTCAACTTATTTATTAAACATAGCTACTTTTTTAAAAAATTATTAATTATAATTACATTTTAATTAAATGTCAAATTAAAAGTTTTCTAATATTATTTCTTTTTTTTCCCTCGTCTTATTTTTAATTTTTGTTTAAAATTATTTAATATTTAAAATTGAATATATTTTTTCCTTTTTTTTAACATAATAATTGCACCTCTTTCATTTATTAAAAATTGAATCTTTCTCTCTCCTTTTTAACATAATTAATATTGCAACTCTTTCATTTCTTTCTCCTTTCATTTATTAAAAATTGCACCCTTTTTTAACATAATAAAATTTTAACATATTTAGAATTGAATCTTTCTCTCTTCTTTTATATTTATTTAACCATGTTTGATTCATGCATTCTTATCACAATGTATATATGATTTGTATTTATATTTTTCGTTGATTTTGGAGGAAAAAATCAAAATAATTTGAGTTATTTCAAAATGAATACATATTAAAAGGAGAGAGAGATCAAGATCGAGAAAGGAAGGAGAGATGATTGTATTTTATATTTATTTGGAATTGTATCCATAAACGAAATGGTATTCCGAAGCAATCACTCATTGTATTCTAGGTCAAACTTATGTATCCGTAAGTTAAATGATATTCCTTTCAAGTCAAACTTAACTTTTTAGAAAAAATATTACACACATTGTATCCGCAAATTGGTATATTATATAAACTGTATCCCACGATTTGTATGTCAAATTCGTTGTATCCTTAAAAATTGTATATTAATTAATATATTGTATATCAAACAAAAAAGTTTTTTTTATGAATAGTATCCTACAAACAACAGAAATATAAAAAAAATCATAAAAAAACTTTTCATCGATCACCTTTTGTATTCTGAACAATATAACATTCAAGTGTATCCAGAAATAATATAGTTTTCAACTTTCTCATACAAACATAATACACGAACAACCAACAAATATTCTAAATTTTTTATTTTTCAATGTATTCAAACAAATTTTATCCATGAAAATTTATATTTCAAAATAGACTCGGATTCAAAAGCTAAATCATAGAATAAATTCTAAAAGTTATATCTAGAATAAAATTAACACTGTATGTATTCCAAAACTTTGACATACGAATTGTATTCAATCCGCTTTATCCTAGAAAGATAAAAAGACACAAACCAAATTGTCATTCGAATTATATCAAAATTTAACAAATGTATCCACTTCGCTTTATACTAACAAATCAAACTAGAATACAAATTTTCTACATAAAAAAAATACAACAATATGAAACAACACTAAAAAGTATCTCCAAATCATTGTATTTCAAAAAAATTTATATACCACAATCACTTTAAATTTTTGTGGAAGCAAAATAAAATTCAGAGAATCCATAATTTCTCCGTAATTGAGGTTAGAAATAATTTGAATTTAAAACTAAACTGTTTGAATCAATGTTCGAACTTACCATCAACTTAAAATTCAAATTTTGATCTCTTATTTTTCAGCCACAAATTAACCAATCGAGTTTATTTTGACAATGGAAAATTGAATCTGTTAATGGATGAGGAAGACAATGATAGTATAATTGAAAATATTATATCCTAATTGATAGCATACGTGAATGATTTTTTTAGGAAATAATTACCATTTTTGAAAGATTTTTTACCATGATTTTCTCTAATTTTTTAATTATTACTTATATTCTATTAATATTTTAAAAGATTAAAATACATTAATTAAATGAATAGCATTCAAAATGTAGTTATTTTTAATAAATATTGAAATTGTAGCTAAGGAATCCTATTAAATATTAAAATGTAGTTATTTTGATAAAATTTTCTATAATTAATGTTGCATAAATTCATCTAATGAAGAGCAAAGTAACTAATTTTGTGGTGAATTACGACGTACAACTTTATTTTTTAAAAATAAAATTTTATATTTTATAATTAACAATCTTAAATATTTTTTTAAAAAAATGAAAAATATATCATGATCAAAGAAAGCATCTTCACTCTTCAAATAGCAATAACTATGACAAATAAATTGAAATAAAAACGATAGATTTTGTATTTTCATATAATAATGCATAAATACACGAAATAAACTCTTTATTTCAAGTGTTTAATTCCGTTTGGCCATAAGAATACTCACCTTTTTTAGAATAATTTTTTTATTTAAAAATCATTATTTAATCATAAAAAATTCAAATTTAACTTGCACTTGAATCTTAAATTGGAAAAATAACCTATAACTTATTCTCCAAATACTCCATCTTTTAAACAAAATATTCTCTTCTCTTTTCAAATATTTTTAACTTCAATTTAATTTTTTTAAATAAGATTAAAAAAATAGTATTTTATTTTTGTGGCCAAACGCCGAAACGCGTAACGAAAAGATGCTTGCAAATGCCACATGCATTTTTTAAGAACATTTCAATGGAAAGTCTTTTGTCACGGTGTAATTAATATTTACATACAAGTCTCTTACTATTTAGTTCATATTCTAGAATTTTTCATACAAGCTAAGTCTAAAGAATTTCATAGACTATAAGGTTCCAGAATCTTTCGTAAATCACTCTAAGACTCTAGTTTTTTTTCCTCTTCTACAAGATCAAGTGGCAGATCATGACACTTTGGAGTTATGAAAAAGTTGATTAAATCTAACTTTCTAATGAGAAACATTATGAAAATTAAAGTTTCACGTTTCATGTTGAGAGTATCAAAACTTTAAATTTCATGATGAAGTTACGAACCAATTATGCTCACAAGAATACGTTATACTAAAGGTTTCTCAAATACTCAAACAAAAGAAAAAGGAAAGGACATTTGTCCTTCAATTTTACTTTGCTTGTTTTGATCACTTTTGAATAAGCTAAATTTCATCATCAAACGATATGGTGCATTGGATAGAGTTGTTCCTCTATTAATCAGAAGTTTGAGGTTCAAATCTTGGATATTAAAAAAAAATCTTGATAGAGATCGCTTTCTCCTAAATAGAGTCTTACGTAGCGAGATTTTGGAATAGTCGAATTTCAATTTGAATTAACTAAAATCAAATTAAATGACATGTTTATTCGGTAGAGGTGATTAGACAAGATATGGAGAAGTTTGATCTCACCGAGGATATGATCTTAGATAGAAAGGAGTGGAGGTCGCGAATTAGAATAGCAGACTAATAGGCTAGTAGGGTTGATGTCTGGCCTTGGGATATAGAAGGGTAGTAGGATAAGTCGTGTCTTTATATCTTATATTGTCATTATCCGTTTTATATTATCATTTGTTTTTCGTTATTAGTCGTTCTTCCTTATTTTTCTTTTTCTTTTTCTTTTTTTTTATATCTAGTTTATTCTGCTTATGACCTGTTTTTGAAATGAGGATTTCCCGGAACAATCTCTCTACTTCGAGGCAGTAGTAAGGTCTGCGTACATTTTACCCTCCCAAGATCCCACGTGTGAAATTCCACTGGATATATTATATTTGTTGTTGTTTATGTATTATATCTTTCTAGATGTAATGATAATTTAACTCCAAAATAACTTATAATTATATAAATATTTGTGACTTATTTTAAATCATAATTTTTAAAAATATTTTTTTTCTTAAATTTGGTGTCAATATAAAATATAATAACTAAATAAGTGAGAATTGAAAGTTAATTGAGCTGGCACGGCAGGGCATGTGCAAGATTGGAAACATAGGGCACCCAGGAGGCCAGGACCTGGCTGCCTTGTTTTTACCCTTTAAATGTTTTTTTTTTTTCAAGTTACTATTTAATTTCGTTTTTTAATTTTCAAAGTTTATCCAGATATAATTCTTTTCAAAAAATTATCCTTCTGTCCATCATTATATTTTCATCTAATATTTGTTCATTTATTGTCTAATTTTATATACAAAAAAAAATTATCATCTAAATTTTTTTAAATCTTAGAATATAGTCTAATATTTTGCATAAAATTTTCAATTTGCTATAAAAAAAATTGAGTTGTACTAGAAATTTCATAAGTTACTAAAAAATAAAAAAAAGTTATTTTTCAAAACAGTGATTTCAAAGTTGTCCCAATAAGTTTTGGGGGCCTAAAATTAAATTTTATAAAGAGGTTTATTATTTTTTTAGTTATCATATATAAATTGAATAGTTTTAACATACTCAATATATTTCTACAAGTGAAGTCTTGAGAAGGCATGATACACATAGACTTTACGAAGTAAAAACGTAGACAATAAAAATTTTCAATAAAAAATATAATATAAAATTAAATAATCAAACCTGACTCAAACTTTAAAAAGTTTATATAATGATATTGAAATAGTTGCGTTGAATTTGATAAATTGATATAGTGATATTAAAATAATGTTGATTTGTTGTAATGCTTGAAATTCAAAGAATTAACCAAAAAATAAATTTTATATCTTTTTTATAAACACACAATAATATATTTTGCATATTGCAAAAAATTTTCCTGTTTGGTTGAATCTAGATATTCAATAACTAGTGAGTAAAAATAGAAAGAGAAATAAAAAAGGAAAATACATGTAAAAATAATACTTTGGGTTCACAAGAAAGGATATTATAGTTAAGTAAATGTTATTTCATTTCTTAATTATTATAATGATCTCGATATTTAATAAAGTAATTAATTACTATTTATTTTTTTATTCAAAAAATTATTTTCAAATTTGTCAATAAATAATATATATATATTTAAAAAAATTTATAGCCTCAGACGATTGCTTTAATAACGTTATGGTCGAGACGACCATGAGTTATTTCAAAGAGGAAAACCCATAAAAATTTGATGTATGCCACGTTATCAACACACACAAATTTCCTACTAAAAAAAAGTTCAATCCAAATAGTTTCACATTTTAAATCTAATAAAATGAGTTTACTTTTTAATCAAGCTATATTCTTTCCTTTTAACACAAGATCATCATCACCCACCCCTCACCTTCACTATATAGAATAAATATTAAATTTAGAATTCAATTATTATTATTTAAAATTATTATTATAAAATTAATAGTTAATTTATATAAAATTTTAATTTTGTCTTTGTCCTTGCCACACTGGATCGGCAATATTTCTTGCCTCTAAAACTTCAATAAATGATAGGACAAATATGAAAAAAGTTTTAAACATTCACCTTACACTTCGAACAATTCAATATTTTGAACATTGAAAAAGGCTTCAAAAATTCAATTAATTTGAAATGGTGGAAGTAATATTTTATAAAACATGTCTCGATATAATTTGAAATCTTAGTAGCTCAGTTGATTAACTCCTTTAACTTTTATCTTGTCGATAATGGTTCAATTCTCCACATTGTAATCCCCTCTCTATTTTTCTTACCTCAATTTTTTTTAAAAATGTCTAGATATAATTTCAATTTTGAAAAGACATGTTTTGTTAGACATCAATTTAATTTTAAAATATAAAAAATAAAAATTAATCTATTTAAAAAACAAAAGTCAAAAAATGTAATTTTATTATTTATTTAAAAAGCAAAAGTCAAAAAAGAGAAGAAAAGTCTGACCCAAAAAACAAAACAAAAAAGTTGTAATGCAAGCAATAATGGTGGAAAGAAGACACAGAAACGCGTACTTCATAAAGTAACTACTCTATAAATAATTTTTTTAATATCTATTTATAATTTTACTTTATGGAAACATGTCTAATTGAATATCAAGAGGACAAAAAATAAAAATAATTTTGAATTTTTAATCTAAATCAAGTCATTTGTATAGCTATTAACAATGTCATTAAATTTGTAGTTATAAAATTACGAGGGTAAAATTAAAAAAAATTAAAATTAAAATTAAATTATTTTTAAGTATAGCATAAGGTCATTCTAAACATGTCTGAAAATACAGTCAAATTCCTCTGTAACAATCACCACTCATAATCTTCTGTAACAACATTTCACTCCAATATTCATTTTTTCTTTGGAATTAGTTAAACATATTTTACTTGAATTTGTAATTTTAAACTTATCACTCCTGCTGTTTTGATTTATTTGTCCTGTTTTAACTTGACATAGAGTTTAAGAAAATAAATATCAACCATGTTATGTGAAAAAATTATCAAAAAAATAATATATTTCTAAATAGACTAAAAAAAATGTAATAAACAAATTGAAATTGATTTTTTTTATTTTTGTTTTTGGTAGTTTGCAATGCAAGCTTTATTTCTCGCCAGATTAAGCGGAGATTTATTTAGCAGCCAAAAATTGAGTTCAAAGTATTATTTTTTTCACACTAGATTTGTAATTTGCACCTGTCACCCAGCTAATAGCTTATTTATTTGGATGTACGCTAAATATTATAATATTTATTTGATTGTTATTGTTAAATAAATCATGATCAAATAGTAAAAAGTTTTATTTAATGTAATAATTGATTTTGTCATCAGTTTTTTCCATTTTTCTTATTTTGTTTTTTATTTTTATTTTCTTCTGTCTCAATTTATATAAATTAACTTGAATTGACATAAAAAAATTTAAAATTTCTGAAATTATGATTTAAAATATAGAAAGTATTATTTTTTTAGGGCTGTCATATAAATTATGACAAAATAAATACTTAATATGCAATTCTATTCATTCTTTGCACTATTATCTTTTATAATAACTTTACCTTGTATTTGCTTTATTTTGTCGTATTGTAAATTTGTTCTGTAGATGGCTAATATGTCATTAGAAAAAACACACCAAATGATAGTAGTACTACTTATCTCAATAATATATATAAATAATACTCTTTCTATTCCATGTTAATTGAATATATGAGATAATAAAAATAATTAAGTACATAATTTAAATTATACTTTTCAATTTTTACCATTGATTTTTAAGGGATCATAAATATAACTTTTGCGAATATTATCTTCTAAAAAATACCATTTTAAACTTTAAACAATAAAAAATCCTCAAAAATTTACTTAATATAAAATCAAAGAAATATAACATATTATGAAATAATTTATAATAACCATCCAAACAAAGTGGCAGATGTGTCTCCTAAGCAAAGAATTTTTAGTTTTTACCGCAGTCAAAAATTTGATGTGTCCTATTAGCTCACCTAGTAAAATTTGGGGTCAATGTTTGAAGAATTTGTTGTTTCACAAATTTACACAAGAGGTTACTCTTTTTCTTAATTAGACGGTTCAAATTTAAATTTTAAATACTCCCCCATCTTTACTTGATCCCTATATTATTTTAGGATGTCCAACAATACTTGTCCAGTTTATGAAATCAAGAGATAATTTTACACTTAGTTCCTAATTTACCCTTGCCATTAATTATAGTTATTTCCCTATTACATTTTTCAATACATTGCATTAATTATATTCAAAAGGTGATTTGGTAAAATTACCTTTATCATTTACTATTTGTTAATCCCTGTACTAAATCAACAGAGGCCAAGTAAAATTGAACGGAGAGAGTAAAAAAAAATCTTTACAAAAATTACTAAGACAAATTTAAATTAATCACTAAAAAATAAATAGTGGCAATCGCTTACTTTTGTCTTAACGTGCTGGCATGTCATTTACTCTAGACGTGGGGGCCTGAAAAATCTACCAACTAAACATTTTAATTTTATTTTACTCTGTTTTTAAAAATAATTAATTGTATAATTCAAAGTACTAAACTGCCGTTGTCATTGAAATCGGTGGCCCTCTTAATAAATTAGTATAATTTAAATACTAACTAAAAACCTTGTGAGTACTTCAACACCAATCTGGCACCGTCATTGTTCTTTTTTCTTTTCAAAAACGAGTAGTATAGTTGGCAAATTGAATGTATAATTAAAAAACAAAGAGAGAATCTTAATGTTATGTCAATTATTCAAATATAAACCAAGATTTTATTAAGGACGTGCTGGCATGTCATTATACCAAGATAGAAATGATAAAAGAAAAACACAAATAGGCAAAGAGCTGTGAAGGAATAAATAGAGGTGTCTAGTTGCTATTTAATTCAAATCAATTCATTTATTCATTCATTCACAGCACATTATTTCAAGAAAACAAATACACTTCACTTCATTTGCTCCTTAGGTTGAAAATTTTCTTCATATTCATATCAAGAAATTAGCAACAATGCGGCCTCCTAGCCGCGGCGTGTTTATCACTTTTCTTGTTATTTCCATCTTGTCCTACCAGATCTCATCTGTTGTAGGACAAGAAGGTGACAGTGATATTGATTTAGATGACATTAAGGCTAATGCTAGTAAGTTGAGTTTCGAAAACCCAAAGATTAGGGATGCTTACATTGCGTTACAGTCTTGGAAAACAGCTATCTTTTCTGATCCGTTTAACTTCACAGCTAATTGGACTGGACCAGATGTTTGTTCCTATGGTGGGGTGTTCTGTGCTCCGTCTTTAACCGATGCTTCCATTAGAGTTGTCGCTGGCATTGATCTTAACCATGCTGACATTGCTGGTTCATTGGTTTCAGAACTTGGTCTTCTTACAGATCTGGTTCTGTTCCACCTCAACTCCAATCGTTTTTGTGGGGTCGTACCTAAAACCTTTAGTCATTTGAAGCTTCTGAGGGAGCTTGATTTGAGCAACAATAGGTTTGTTGGTGGATTCCCTAAGGTGGTTCTTTCACTACCTTCTTTGAAGTTCTTGGATCTAAGGTTTAATGACTTTGAAGGACCAGTTCCCTCCAAACTTTTCGACAAAGATTTGGATGCATTGTTCCTCAATGACAATAGGTTCCGCTTTGGCATCCCTGAGAACTTGGGTAACTCTCCTGTTTCTGTTCTTGTGTTTGCCAATAACGATCTTGGAGGATGCATTCCGGCAAGCATTGGGAAAATGGGTAACACGTTGAATGAGCTCATACTGATGAATGACAACCTCACTGGGTGCTTGCCGCAGCAGATTGGAATGTTGAAGAAGTTGACGGTGTTTGATGTCAGCTTCAACAAGATTCAAGGCTCATTGCCGTCAACTGTGAGCAGAATGACGAGTGTGGAGCAACTCAATGTGGCTCACAACAAGCTCACTGGGGTTATACCAGCTAGCATTTGCCAACTTCCCAGGTTGCAAAACTTTACGTACTCTTTCAACTACTTCACTGGGGAAGCTCCCGTTTGTGCTGCGACTAGATCTGGAGATGGCCGGGAAAACTGTATTGCTGGGAAGAAGGATCAAAGATCTGCTAAGGAATGCTCTTCGGACGATGCAAAACCATATGATTGTAGGAAATCGAAATGTTATAGTCCTTTTGCTACGTCTCCTTCAATAAGACCAAGACCGAAACCAACACCAAAACCAACAAGACCACCTGTTCATAGCAAAGCACCACCACCACCTGCTTGGAAGTCTTCGGGTTCGCATAACAAGCGATCTCCACCGCCACCTAAATCGACTCCTCTACCTTCCCCACCACCACCAACTTACAAAATCTCTCCTAAGCCTAGCCCTCCATCTTCTTCTCCCCCACCACCTGTTTACAAAAAGTCCCCAACGTATCGACATAGAAGTCCACCACCCCCTACTCATAAAATTTCTCCTGTAACTCATAAATCACCTCCTCCACCTCCACCATCACCGGTATATTACCACCCATCTCCATCGTCCCCACCGCCGCCACCACCGGTTTATTATTCTCCACCACCTCCAGTGTATCACGAGCCACCTACGTACAATCCTCAATCACCACCACCACCAACCCCGTCATACGAACATCCAAAAACTCCATCACCTCCACCACCAACACCATCATACGAGCATCCGATAACCCCATCACCACCACCACCAACGCCATCATACGAGCATCCGATAACCCCATCACCACCACCACCAACGCCATCATACGAGCATCCGATAACCCCATCACCACCCCCTCCAACACCATCATACGAGCATCCCATAACCCCATCACCACCACCACCAACGCCATCATACGAGCATCCGATAACCCCATCACCACCCCCACCAACACCATCATACGAGCATCCAATAAGCCCATCACCACCACCACCAACACCATCATACGAACATCCAAAAACGCCATCACCATCACCGCCAGCTGGGTACACTCCTCCACAGGAGCCATCCCCCCCAACCCCACCTTGTAACGAACCACCACCTCCACCCACTTCACATTGGGAGCCAAAACCATCGCCACCATACACCTATTCTTCGCCGCCGCCTCCATCACCATCTCCTCCCCCTCCTACTTACTACTACTCATCACCTCCGCCACCATCACCGTCACCTCCGCCACCCACTTACTACTACTCATCACCGCCGCCGCCACCACCATCCCCACCACCTCCAATTTACGAAAATGTACCTCTTCCACCCGTTATAGGAGTCTCATATGCATCTCCACCACCACCATCCATTCCATACTACTGAACAGGGCTTATCAATTAGCCTCTTTAGTTCATTGCATTTGAGTTTCCATTAATGATGGAGATTTGGAGAAGAAAAAATGAATTCATTTTTTTTTTATGAATTATGTATACTTTGTTATTTATTTTTTGTAATATTTTTATTTTGAGTTTGATTATATTTATGAAAAATGGGATTATGGGTGGGGAATTAGCAAAGGGGTTTAAGATTTAATTAACCAGCATTATTGTTATATTATGCAAAAAGGGTGGTTGTGTATAACTACAATTTTACTGTTTCTTTTTAGAAAAACTCATTTATTAATAAACATAATTCGTGCATCAAGTTGTGAATAACATATTATAAATGAGTTATTTCATTTTTCTATAATAATTTTTTTGTCACCAACCTTACCATTTACAATGTATTTTTCCTAATATTTAAGTTTATATTATGGTATCTTAATATTAGAGAAGTTATCTCGCTTAATTTTTATATATGATATAATGTTTTTATGAAGATTATTTGGATAAACCCTTGGGGGTATTTTAACTTTCCCCTGGCATGTATGAGTAAATCGGTTGATGGTTAAAACACATTGACACTCGATTAATTTGTTTTTATGTCCATTAGACCCCTTAAGGGACGCAAAATGTTCTAGGTCATTTATATTAATAACCCTGTTTATGGTGATTTTTTAAATTTCATTGCTTAGATTTTGGGTCTTTATTTTTTGTCTTTCGACCGTTTTAAGTAACAAAAGAATAGCTAAAAGTTTAAATTTTCAAGGTAAATGTTTACATTATGGTATCTTAATATAACATAACTTATGTCTTGTTATGCCATTTAATTCCTACATAACTTGTATAAAACATATGTTAATAGAAGCCTAAGTTCAATTCCAAACGTTGATCGAAGAAGTTCTCAACGTACAAATTATGTCATACGAGACATAAGTTTAGATTCAAAACGGAGAAAACTTGTACAAACACATTATAATTAGAACAATAAAGAGATTGAGAGTATTGTACTGACTCTGTCAATGTTGAGTGGTCCTCAGTAAAATTAATTACTATGAAGAGTAAAGTAGATGAAATTGAATTTTCACAACTACTCACATTAGCAAGCCATTGTTGCATTTGCCAACATCAGTACTCTATGATACCTCTAAAGAAATGGCAGTAATCAATACCAATAATTCACTGCAAAATTATTTCAAATTAATATTTTACAATTCCAATTATTGAGGCCAACTATTCAATGACAGAAAGCTGTCTCCTTACCACCTGGGCATTCTCTACAGTTTACAGAAAGAAAATAAATGAGTGCAAAATATATTTTTTTTAAAATACAATAAAGTAAGCAGTTTTTGATGGAGTTATTTTAGGAAAAGAAGAAGTGAGAGAAAGTGATTTTTATAGCAGATAAAATGTATCCATAGAAAATCTCATAAGTTGAGTCTGAAAAGGAAAAAATATGAGAGGTGAAACTGAAATAATTTACATACATAAGAAAAGATGCATAGACATTTTAGTGAGGAGCTATAAACCTTTGATGCTAAAGGGCTTGAGGAGAGGTAGAGGTGGTAGGTTGAACAAGTATCGAAAAAATGTGAGATGTGACAAGTCGGTACATTATAGAGAACTCGATCTGAGATTAGTGTTGTTGGATTAATATTATGTGAATAATTCTCTATACATTAATTAGTTAATGCAAAGGAAAAAAGAAGAAAAAGTAAAATACGTTACAAAGAAAAAAAATATTTCTGTTCCAAAACAATTGAAAGAGTTTTGAAGAATGTGATGTAATGACCTTTATTGCCATTTACATTTTCAATACGTTTCTCAAAAAATATTCTTTTCTTTACTATAACTCCTTTTGAAATCCTATATAAAGAGTGTGTTTGGTGAACATAAGGATACACCAACAAAAGAGAAAGAAAAGAAACCAACTTCTCCTTTCTTCTTCTTGAATATTTTTGGGTAATTGATTTTTGGGAAACTTTCAAACTTTCAGCCACAAGTGCACATGTTTGAGAGTAACTGTGGAATTTTGGGGAGCGATCGGCTAGAGCGATTTGCACCGGAGTCGGGCTAAAATTGCTTTCAAAACAGTGGTTTGTCACGACACAGTGTTTGTGATAAGTTATTTAATTCTAGTCTAATATCAATATTGTAGTATTTTTCCAACAAGTGTTAGGATATATACTATTAACCATGGAATATATAACATTAACCATGAATTTAGATATACTATTTATTATAGAACAATTGTTTATTCAATTTTTAATAAAAGTTTTAATAGATCATATAATCGTTTATGTGTCTATTTACTTATATAGTAGATGATTTAGTGTATAG
>JBCEWC010008811.1:0-19476 GCA_038996855.1 Solanum aculeatissimum | reverse complement strand
CCAGCTTTAGCTTGTTGTTGTGTCGCTGAGACCATTTTTTTTCTTTTTCTTTTTGCCGAGGAGCCTCAGCGTGTGGTCTAGGGACAATCGTTGGTGCCGGAGGTACACCCCAATAATCCCCCAAAGATGATGCAGGGTCTGGGGTTGCAAATAAATTCATCAGAGACTCCGTAGGTGGAGGTGGTGGAGGAGCATTATAGTGAGTAGTTAGCACGACTACCTGCTTCTTCATTTTAGTGACCGTGTTCATAATATTTTCTGCCTCCAGTCCTGAAAAGATGTTGAACCGTTTATTGAAATACCCCTCCAAGCTGTTAACCTGGTTCTAGAGAATAGCTATCTGGCTCCGAATGTCAGCTTGGAGCGATTCCACAACTTTATTGACATGGGTTTGAACGACCTGCGGCATTCGCTACATAGGTTGTTGCAGAGCAGCTTGTGGAAACATGGTTGGGCCACCAGGCTGCTGCACGCTGGTCTGGAAGAGCAAGTTGTTGACATCTTTGATCAAGGAAACATTGACCACTGTTGATGGAAAAATCTTTCGATCCAGATACCGAGTGGTAAAGACATGGGCTAGGCTGCAGAGGGCTCTAATTAAGCATGGGAATAGAAAGGCAGCCCGATCACTCAGTGCTCTATCTTTCATCTCCGTAGTGATACCTCGGCCCACATTGATATCATATCGGGCAATCAAACATGTTACAAGGGATTCTTACAACAACTGGAGTGTGTTATCATTTAAGGTGGGTCGCAGGCAGGCAGGCACCATAGACCACCAAAACTTGGCAGGAAATGTGAGGGAGGCCTTTATGATGGCGATCCGGGGGTCAGTGACCCAATCAGTATTGGCACCTTGCAAAGCTATTTGCTGAGCTATCCACGTCACCATAGTGATCCTAGACCTAGGATCAGACATCAATGCCTCCTCAAAAATTTGGTGGACTCTTGCTGTATATAACCCGTCAGATGGCGCAATGTAGTCCGCCCTATGCAAGAACCTGCTGATTGTGGTCTTATAAATGTCCACTGCAATACCCCAGACAAAAACATGCTCAAGTGGGGCCAATTTCATGGCCATATGTCATCTAAGAATTTTGGAGCCGCCCCCATAGAATTCATCAGGTCAGCAACATATGATAAATAAAACTCCTGAATAAGGGTTGGCCCGCAGAATCCTGGGTTCCGGGTCATCCACCCAAACTGGTGGAACTCAAATGTAGATTTAATCTCTGGCACCACATCTAGTTGGTCCATCAACACTCGGACCTTTGGCAGAACAACCCTTCGCTAGAACCCCCCGGAGCCTTTAGTGAGTCCATGAAAAAATATTTCCTTGGCTCCCAGGGTGGTCCATCGATCTCAGAGAAAAATAATGATCAGCCAGGCTATTTCATCATCCAGAGTCTAGTAGATAGCAATATGGATGGCCTCGTTGTCACTATCCCGGAGCTCGATCTCATCGATGCTATCATACTGCTGGGGGCCTTCAGGAGTAGAGACCTGATCCTCCACTCCGGGGCAGCCTCATCCTCTTTTGTAGGTGGGACCCCCTCTTCAGACTGGGGGGCCAAGTCCTAGTGTGCTATCCGGGTTCGTGTGGTGCGAGGGGAGTGAGGAGAGTCATTTCCTGTATAGCGTACCTCGGACCTCTCAGAAGAATTATCACCCGAGCCACTACCTATCTTGTGGCTTGAAGACTCGGTTGGAGAATTATGCAGGTGTGATCTGAGCTCCTCCCTGGGGGCTGCAGACTTTTGATGTGGTTTCATGATACCTTCAGGAAACAAAGCAAAGACACGGTAAACACTTTTGGACTTTATAGGAAGACATTCTAACTAGTACTCAAACTTCCCTTGCGGTATAACAAGTGACAATAACCCTTAAGAGTGACGTCACTTGGTCTATCATAGGAAAATTGCACTAATTCAAGGTACCTAAACTGAAATCACACGGTATATAAGCAAAGAAAGAACCAAATCATATAACACAACTGGACAAGACCCCTATATGAACCGTGTAATGTGACACGGGACATGAGATTGTCCATCTGACCTACCTTGGGATGTGTCGTGAAGGTACCTTTTGGATGAGACCCCTACACAGACCGTGTAATATGACACGGGCTGTGAGGTGGTCCGTCTGACTTACCTTGTGGTGTGCATTGAAGACACCTTCTGGATGGGGCCCTACACGGACTGTGAGAAGTCACACGAGTCGTAGGAGGTACCATAAGAAGGTACTTGAAAAAATTCCGCAGAGGCTCACACAATGGACCACTACACGGTCCATGTGAAGGTACACGATCTATGATCGGCACCGTGGGGAGCAACCACGAAAAAACTCCAACACCCACCATGCGGATCCAGTGATTTTGCATATGAATCGGGTTCGTTATACCATTTTACACCTATTTCATGCTATGCGCCTATGAGTTTTACAATAAAACAACAAGTACACCTTAAATTCACTTCAAACCCATGGGAGAACCTTCTAGGGGCCAACAATGGTGGATTTTCACTACCAACACCTTACCCTACTCAATCTACCATGCTAAATAATAATTTACAACTTAGACCTTCAATTTTACAAAACAATAGGCACATGTAACTACGAATACACTCAAAGAAGAAGAAAAATTCCACTTACTTAAATAAAAGATAATAGTGTGCTAAGGAATTGAAGGCCCAAACCACGGATTGCTCTGCAAATCATGAGAGAAAGCTTTCCTTCATGGTGAAAGAGAGATTTTTGTATATTTGAGAGAGTAGGCGTGAGAGGAATGAGAGAAGTGTGAAAAATGAGGAATAGGGCATTTGGGGTTTTTAAATAGGGTCAATTTTGATCAGTCAAAACCAGTCAACCCCACCCCCATAAATAGCTACACAGACCGTGACACGGTCCATTAGCCTTTCATCTGACGCCCCTTGGTTGCTTTTGTATCACTTCTCACGGTTGGCCTCACGGTCCATGTGATGTAACACGGTCCGTTTAGAGCCACTTGGTCGATGCAACAAGTCACCTCTCATGGTTGGACTCACGGTCCGTTTGGCCGTCTGTTTGGTGTACTTGGGAGAATTTCAAAACTTACATGGGGATGTGCTACATGGGCTGTCTAACGGTCTGTGTGATGAGATACGATTTATGTAACGGCCTGTAGCACGTGCCTTCACCCATCTTTTTGCATTTTGAGCTCCAACGCGTGTGATGCCCATCGTGGATACCCTCATGGACTCCCCAATAGCATCTACGTGTACCTGCGCCTATAAAAACAATAACTAATGACATCAAAAATAACAAATATTTATTTTTTTAATTTATTTTAATTTATTGTTTTAAATACAGAGCATGGGTTGCCTCCCATGAAGCATTTGATTAAACGTCGCGGCATGAAGCGACTCCTTGACTACTCAGACTTCGTCAAGGTGCACTACCTCCATCACAGAGATTTTAGCAGCAACACCCAAGTATTTCTTGACCCATTTACCATTAACTTTAAACCTATGCCCAGTTTCAGCTTCAAGCTCTAGTGCACTATGAGGGAATATCTGAGCAACTCTGTATGGGCCAACCCACCTAGACTTAAGTTTTCCTAGAAAAAGCCTCAGTCTAAAGTTGTACAGTAACACCTTGTTGCCAACATTGAAGCTATGTGGTGTGATGTGCATGTCATGCTGGACTTTTATCCTAGCTTTGTAGAGCGTAACACTCTCATACGCGTGCATACGAAACTCTTCCAACTCATTGAGTTGATCAAGTCTCAACTTTGTGGCTTCATCCCAATTCATATTCAGCTTCTTCAAGGCCCAGAGTGCTTAATGTTCTAACTCCACTAGCTGATGGCAGGATTTACCAAACACCAATTGATACGGTAACATACCAATAGGGGTCTTGTAAGTTATTCGGTAGGCCCACAACGCATCATCCAACTTCTTGGCCCAAGCAGTTCTAGCTGCATTTACAGACTTGGCCAAGATCTCCTTAATCTCCTTATTTGAAACTTCAGCCTGACCACTTGTCTGTGGATGGTAGGGTGTGGCGACCTTGTGTTGGTAGACTCCATACTTGGCTAGCACAACACGGAAGATCTTGTTACATAAGTGAGTTCCCCCATCACTGATGATAGTTCTGGGAGTCCCAAATCCGGAAAAGATATTCTGCCTTAGAAATTGGGCCACACTTTTGCTCTCATTATTCGGCAATGCCACTGCCTCTACCCACTTTGAGGCATAATCTACTGCCACCAAGATGTACCTCATACCATAGGAACTCACAAATAGGCCCATGAAGTCAATGCCCCAGATGTCGAATATCTCCACCTCAAGGATAGGTATCATAGGCATCTCCTAACGTCTAGAGATGTTGCCCTGGCGCTGACATTGATCATATCCCTACACCAAGTCATGGGTGTCTTTATAAATGGTGGGCCAGTAGTACCCACATTGTAATATTTTCTTGGCGGTCTTGGAACTACCATGACGGCCCCCCACTGGGGAGGAGTGACTGGTCTCCATGACACTCATCATCTTTTCCTTAGGGACACACCAACAATGATCCCACCAATATATGAGCGGAACAAGAACGATTTATCCTAAAAGTACCTACACATATCATGAGTCCCTTTTCTATCTTGGACCTCAAAGTCAAACTCTTGCAGTAATAGGACAAACCTGATCAATCTTGGCTTGGCATCTTTATTATCCATGAGGTATCTCAAGGATGCATGATCAGTATGCACAATCACCTTTGTTCCCAAAAGGTAGGCTCGAAATTTGTCAAATGCATATACTACTGCCAACAAATCCTGCTCAGTCACAGTGTAATTTTTTTAAGCCTCATTGAGGGTTTTGCTGGCATAGTAGATGGGATGAAAAATCTTGTTGTGCTTTTGGCCAAGCATAATGCCCACAACAGTTCCACTGGCATCACACATTATCTCAAACTGGGCTAACCAGTCAGGAGCAACTACCATGGGTGCAAAAATCAACTTTTGCTTCAAGGTCACGAAGTCTTGAATGCACCTTTTGTCAAATTGGAACTTGACATCTTTCTCCAATATCTTGCACAATGGGTGTGAAATTTTGGAGAAATCTTTGATGAACCTACGGTAGAAGCCCACATGTCCCAGAAAACTTCGGACCCTTTTTACAGAGATAGGCGGCAATAATTTTTCAATAACCTCAATCTTTACCTTGTATACCTCTATTCCCCTTTCCGAGATCTTGTGGCTAAAGACTATCCCTTACTTGACCATGAAGTGACACTTTTCCCAGTTCAAGACAAGGTTTGCCTCCTTACAATGCTGTAGTGCCTTGCTGAGGTTTCGAAGATAATCATCAAATGACTCACCCACTATAGAGAAATCATTCATAAATACCTCAAGGGTGTCCTTAAACATGTCAGAGAATATGGACATCATACACTGGTGGAAAGTGGTTGTGGAATTTGCATAACCTAAAGGGCATCCGCCTGAACGCGAAAGTCTCATACGGACAAGTGAAAGTGGTCTTCTCCTAATCCTTGGGAGCTATAGGTATCTGATTATAGCCCGAATACCCATCCAAAAAATAGTACCACCCTCAGCTTACCAGTCGATCTAACATTTGGTCCATGAAGGGCATGGGAAAATGATCCTTCAAGGTCTATCTGTTCAAATTTTGGTAGTCCATGCGGACTCACTAACCAATGACAGGTTGTGATGGAACTAACCCATTCTTGTCATTGGCGACAACCGTCATGCCTCCTTTCTTGGGCACACACTGCACCGGGCTAACCTGCTGACTGTCAGAGATTAGGTATATAACCCCAACAACCAACCATTTGATAATCTCCTTTTTCACGACCTCCTACATGGGCGGATTAGCCGGTGCTAATGTTCAATGCTAGGCACACAATTATCTTCCAACTTGATCTTGTGTGCGCATATTCCCGGTGAAATCCCCATAATATCTGCAATGGACCAGCCAATGGCCTTTTTGAACTTTTGTAGCACTCCCAGCAATGCCATCATTTGACCTTCCTTTAAATCTACTTCCATAATCATGGGGAGAGTGTTATTAGTGCCAAGAAATACATACGTCAAGTGTATTGGTAGTTCCTTGAGCTCCAAAGTGGGAGACACCTCGACAGACGACTTAGTTGGTAGAGATGGTCTGTTCTGTAAGTCCAAGTCCAATTTTCTGGGCACATACGATTTGGTTCCCCTGCCCCGCAAAGCTTGCACAGTGCCCCTATAGTCATTCACACTATCATCAGAAAAGTTCATGATTACAGCTGTCAATGATTTCACGCCCATCTCTTCCTCAATCGGGACCTCAGAAAAGTAGGTCTCATCTACCATCGATGATTGATATCACTACAATCTCTCTAGGCCATTTCATAAAAACACACAAATTGAACTTCACCTCCTTTGAGTTTATCCTGAAAGTTAGTTCTTCGCGTTCCACATCTACCAACGCCCTGCCAATAGCCAAGAATAGTTTTTCGAGAATGATAGGGACCTCAAAATCAACCTGGCAGTCTAGAATAACAAAGTCTGCCGAAAAGATGAACTTACCCACCTTAACTAGCACATCACATATAATCCCCATGGGTTGCTTAATCGACCTATCTTCCATGAGTAGCCACATAGTAGTGGGAGTGGGGGCTCCTAAGCCCAACTAATTGTAAACTACCAGCGACATCAAATTTATGCTAACACCCAAGTCGTAGAGAGCTCGTGCAAAGTCATAGGCCCCAATAGTGCATGGGATAGTGAAGGCTCCAAGATTCTCTTTTTTCTCAGCCAGTGTTCTTGTAGCAATAACACTACAATGATGGATGTTCCCTACCGCCTCAGCTATGATTGTCCGCTTCTTAGTCACTAAGTCCTTTATGAACTTAGCATAACCCGACATTTGCTTAAGTGCTTCCACCAAAGGTATGTTTACTGACAGCTCCTTCAGCATCTCCAAGAACTTTTGGAACTTGCCATTCTTTATTTTCTGCCTCAACCTCTATAGGAATGGTGGTGGCGGCTTAGGGATAGCTGGAAAAGGCTGTGAAGCTGGTTTTCCAGACTCCCTAGGGTCCTTATTGACCTCAGCATCATCAGGTGCCACCTCTGCTTCTTCGACTACCTCATTCGCATACTTCTCACCGGTGTCAGACGCCTTGCTACCCACTTTAAATGCACCTGTATTAATGGATGAAACCTAGTCAGGAAGTACCTTACCTCTCTGTGTGGTCACGGCCTTATGGTGACCATCATTTATTGGAGTCTAAATCATGTCACTGGGAAGGGCCCCAACCTTTCTCTAGTTCAATGAAGCTGATAGTGGGCCCATCTTCTGATCTAACTGCTTAATGGAGATGGAGTGTGAGTCTACCAATTGACGAATGTTAGACATCTCACCTCGTATGTCCCTCACTCCACATTCTGTTGATTAAACCTTTTCAAGCATCTTGGCTATCATCTCTTCTAACTTAAAGGTGCCACCCCTACTGTTCTGATGCTCCCTGTTTATGGGAGGCACATATGCTCTTGGCCGGTCATTTTTATAATTATCTCTGTTCTGCTAGCTTTCAGTGTCTCTCGCTCCAGGTTGATCATAGTAGTTATCGCGCCCATAGTTTTGACCTTGGTTCCCAGAGTTGAATGTCTGGAAACCCCCTGGCTGCTCAAAAGCTTGGCCTTATCATCAAAATCAAAACCTACATCATCATACCTAGCCACAATATCAACTACTTTCACCTTTTCTAGTCCTCCACCCAACAATCTTTTAGTCAGTAAGTCCATCTGGGTTCGCATGTGTGCCATATCCTTGTCCCGTTCCTCTTCTTTCTACCTCTGTTATGCAGACACCCCAATAATTAACCCTGAGCAATCTCCATCTCTGGTGTAACATGCCCTGCTATTCTTGGCTAGTTGGTCCAAGATCACCACAATATCAGGGAAGGTCTTGGCCATATATGATCCCCCACAAGCAGCATCAACAATAGGCTTAGTGATGAAATTGCAAGATCTGTAGAAAACTTCTTCAGGTGCTTATCTGTGAGGTTATGGTTGGGGTATTGTTTGATCTTCTATCTGAACCTCTTCCAGATCTCATATAAGGATTCAGTCAATAGTTGTCCGTGAGACCCAATCTCATCTTTCAACTTTAGTTTCATAGATGCGGGGGAAAATCTCTTTAAGAATGTTTCCTTCAACTCTCTCCATGTGTGAATGAAATAATATGGAAGCTCATTGAGCAACTTTGTTGCCTTACCAGACAGAGACAATGGAAACAACCTTAACCAGATGGCCTGCTGACTAACCCCTGGAATTTTTTATGACTGACAAGGGCCCACAAAATTTATGATGTGCTGGTTGGCATCCTCATGTGTCTGCCTAGTGAAAAATCCCTTCAACGTGAGCATCTGGAGCATAGTGCTAGTGATAGTAAACTTCACACCGGGAGGGAGTAGAGGCAGGACAATTTCCCTAGTAGCTACAGCACTGCCATCATCATCATATAGTGCACGTGGCTGTTGTGGGGTAGGTGGTCTAACTCCAGCTTTATGTTGAGGTGGGATAACGGGTGGTACCTCATCTCCATCAAGATCATGCATTCCCAAACCATCATTGCCCCTATTTTCAACATTCAGGTCCAACTCGCGTTGCCTTTGTACGTCGCACTCCTATGCATCCATCCTCCGAATGGATCTTTGTAACTCTGGGTCATAAGGAGTCAGTGATGCACCCTTACTATGGATGGAGGGCACACACTACCTGTCCCCTGTAGTAAAATCAAACCAAAAACAAAAAGTAAATCAGGAAATAGAACTACAACTGAAATTAATAACTAATCGACAATTTCTTCGCTGAATTCCCCGACAACAATGCCAAAATTTGATACGCCCAAATTTACACTCCGAATGAAGAGTAAAGTGGTCGTTGATGAAATATAGAATCCAACAAGAGTTGGAGTCGATCCCACAGGGAATGCGTGCGAATATATCTATTAGCACATAGTTCCAGGTGTGATATCTATTTTTGAAACAAATATGCATAATATAAATGGGGGGTTTTTGTGCTTAAAAACTAAGTTGCAAAAAAATTCTAGTAACTAACCAATGGTAACTACTGGAGTTTAACAATTAATTGTGAGGCTAGGATTGCGGTCCCCATGAACCCAACTCGATGGTCAAACTTAGGGATTATACGGTCATGATTGCGTACACATAGTTAAACAAATAGTTAACACCTAATTTACCTTTTGATCCTTCTTAGGTGCATTTCATTCATTGCCTTGTATACCCTTTTTGCCCCTTGTTATGAACCCCAGGATGCTCTCACCTTTCGGTCTCAAACACTTAGACTAGGTTAATAACCTCGAATTCTATCCTAGGACTCTTTTCCTAATCACTACATCCCTTTCGGGCATGTAATGAATATAGGCATACCCTAATGCGTCAACTCATTAAGGAATAAATTAAATTAAAGAAATCCTACGATGCATACGATAATCAATCCTGAATTTCACCTATCTTAACTAGTTGTCATGGTTCCCACAACCCTAGTTGTGGATTTAGCCTAGCATAATTGAAGAAATTAGAGTATAACCAGATGAAGAAATCATAGATGGAACTTATGATTAAATCAACAAGCAATCCACGAATTACAATCGCGAACAAATGAATAGAAACCATGAATTTGATGAAACTCTCTCAAAAGTTTTGTTCTCTATTTGAATTCTCTCTCCAGTAGTATATAATAAATAAGGATAGAATAAAAATGTGTGTATATACAAAAGAAAACCTAATCCAACTTAAAATAGGAAAACTGGCTTTGGCACGGCTGATGGCAACTACACAACCCATGTGACACTTCATGGCCCGTCACATGGTCCATGGTCCCTTACTTGAAATTTCAATGTCACCTTGGGCTTCCCTCACGACCCGTGGGATGTCACAAGACCCGTGGTGGCTCCCGTGTGACTCCACTTCACGTGATTCTTTCTATTTTCCACAGCATCCCACGTCAGGCAGATGATTAGCTTCACAATCCATGTGCACTCCCATGGTCCTTGTGAGGTACCATAGGACTAGCCTTGTGTTTTTCGCTACCTCTTGTGGTTCTCCAAAGTCAAAGTGCAGGCTCACGGCAAGGTTCAAGGTCCGTCTCATGCCTCACGGACCGTGTCATCCCACTTGGTATTGCACTTGAGTATTCAGTCCATTACTTTGATGGACATTGTCTTAACTTGTGTCAACCACACAGTGTAGTACATAGCCTGTGTACTGCTTCACGGTCCATGACTGGCTCCATTTGTTATGCCTTGGCGATGTCTTGCTCTATTTCTCTGAGTGCACACCAGAGATGATAAAGTGTGAGGCCACGGAAGGACCCACGGTCCGTGAGAGTGTTCACAATCTATGAGGGCTTCCTTGAATCCTCACTTTCTTTTATTTCTGCTTTCCTCCTTCTCGTGGTGCTCTCCTCTGCTGGATGGTTGGTCATACGAACCGTGTAAGGCCATACGACTCGTGAGAATGCCTGTATGGTCCCTGTTCAGACTATTTTCCTCACTTTAAGCGTCCTTTTTGTCTGAATCCATGCCATAGCCTTATTCCTTAAAAATAATACTAAATAATACATTAAACCCACAAATTTGCTTGAGAACTCGCAAAAATTCCATGTTAAAAGCATTATAGAAGTTGTATTTTCATGACTCATCAATGTTGGAAAAATAAATCCCAACTAGTTGGTACTACATTCAGGCCATCTGTCAATA
This sequence comes from Solanum aculeatissimum, assembly GCA_038996855.1. NCBI lineage: Eukaryota > Viridiplantae > Streptophyta > Magnoliopsida > Solanales > Solanaceae > Solanum > Solanum aculeatissimum. The sequence goes on along the minus strand of JBCEWC010008811.1, from coordinate 8,719 downwards.
TACGAGGCATCTCTGTGATGGTATGAGTGCACTGACCTTGGTCATTCTGTGTGACATCATGCCGGTATATGTTGAACATGATATCGATACACCATCATCTGGATGCCCTGTCACCAAGATAGGCACAACTGAGGTGGATATGTCTGAATCGGCCTTGAAACCTAACCCAGAGTCAGACTGGGAGCCTGAAGGTGATCTATCCTCAAAGCCAGATCTCGGTTGTGAACTGGATCCCAATCTAGATGCTGTGAACTAAATGTTATTGCTTCCCACAACCTTGAAGTCCCCTCCCTCTTTATACTGGAGAGGTGGTGTTGTGCTAACTAGACTTTGGGCTCGTATGATCTACCTGGACTATGCCTTCGTTTGTCGAGGTTCAACTCTCTCATCTGGGCTTATTACCAATTCCTCTACAGAGCCGCTGCTCTTTGACTCTATAGGTTCATCAATCAATCGTTGTCGAAGCGCTTTGGACCTGGCCCCTCTAGCAGCATCAGTCTTCGGGGACATTGTACCTGTATGAACACACATTAGTATACACGTACGAAGACTAAAAATCAAAGTTAAAAGTACAAAAAATGACAAACATATGGACTACGAGGGGTATTTTATGGATCGTAGATGAAACTACAAATCATAAAGACCAATCGTAGTTGTAGGGTACTATTTTCTAGGTGTTTGGAACTCAAGCTATGAATACCTTTCATGAGTTATGTATCAAACTACAACTCGCAGAAGGGGTTCGTAGTTGTAGGTTCCTAATTTTTTTATGGGATCTCAATTTACGAATCCTATTTATGACTTATAAAATGAACTACGAGTCATAAAAAGGTTGTCTTGTTGAACTTAGGTTTTCAATTTTTTGAAGTCGATTTATGAAGGACAATTATGGTTTGCGAATGAAACCATGATCTGTAAAAGGCCTTCGTAGGTTGTGATTTCAGAACACTTTAAACTTAAGCAATTCCAGTAATTTTTGTTATGCACAATTCAATTTAAGCATAGTTTATAGTCAAAATTTCCGACCAACTCCTACCCAAAGTCAATTTTCTTGGTTTTTTGTCCTATGTTCATCAATTCATGTCCAAATACTATAATTCAAATAATTAATCATACTGAACCAGTCCAAAAACATCATCAAACTCTGTATTTAGGGTATTTTTACAACTAGGACACCATATGGATTAATCACCAACTTTAGAAATTTTAAAGCACTCTTAACCATCACATAATATTCAAGTGAATTAGGGTTGACTTATTATAATATGTAGACTGATAGGAGAACTAGGACACGTACTTGATCAGAAATTCACTTCGGATGGTAAACGTTTTAGCCAGAAAAAGTGTGAGTTGGTTGTATTTTAAGGGAAAAGTAAAGAGGAAATGAAGGAGAAATTTAATTTCCCCTTCTTTAAATGTATGAGACAAACGGGTCGCTTTCATTCATAATTGCCATCTATAAAAGCCCGATTATAGGTCATAGTCCAAATTATAGGTCTTAATATGGGGTTTCATGGGTGGGTTTACTCTTATTAGACTTGGCATTTACGAAGCCAGTCTATGAGTCATAGTACAAACTATGGCTCATAGTAAGGTTTCGTGTATGCCTCTGACACTTAAAAATTGAAGACCTACCTAGGATATATGAACCAAGTTTATGATCTGTGTTTTATTTTATAAATCGTCAAGTTAGTTCGTAGACCTAAAATTTTGAATAGCTCCAATGGTCATAGGATCTTATGAGTATAACCTACGAGTCATAGTCAACTCTACGACTTGTAAATACCCTTCATAAAATCTTAAATTTCCCCTCTTGTGATTTTTATAACTTTTTTGACGTGATCCTACATAATCTCACAAAAATAAATGGCCTTCCTACATTTTTCCGAGACTCTAGATAGACTCTTCACTAAAATAACATTGCAAAACGAAATTGATCTAACTATATTAAGAATCAAAATGAAAGAAAAATTATAATTAGTGGAAAGAAAACCTTTGGTTGCCTCCCAAGCAGCGCCTAATTTAACATCATAGCACGATGCAGGCTACTTGGTTACTCAAACTTCACCAAGTCTGCAAACTTCAATCGTCCTAATTTCTTCAATATTTCTCAAGTACAGTTTGATCCTTTGCCAATCGATTTTTAACCTCGAACTATATTTATTTTCCGATTCTATAGCTCCATAGGGATATATGTGAGAAACCTTGAGGGGACCTACCCATTTTGACTTGAGCTTTTTGAGAAATAAGCGTAGCGTGGAGTTAAACAAGAGGACCAAGTCACTTGATGCGAACCTGCGATGCTCAATACTTCGGTCATGATACATCTTTATATTTTATTTGTATAGTTCTGAACTTTCATATGTATTCAAGAAAAATTCATCAAGTTCATTTAGTTGGTTCAACCTTAACTCTGATACATCACCCCAATCTAAGTTTAGCTTTTTAAGTGCCCACATCATTTTGTGTTCGAGCTTCATAGGCTAGTGACAAAACTTTCAAATACAAGTTGATATGAAGGCATACCTATAAGAGTCTTGAATGCAGTACAGTACACCCACAATACATCACCAAGCTTTCTCGACCAATCAGTCCAATTTACATTCATAGTCTTTGTCAGGATTTACTTGATGTTGCGATATGAGACCTCCACTTGTCCACTTGTTTGGGGATGGTATGGCCTCGTAACATTGTGTCTCACACCATATTTCTCTAGTGGAGCACAAAATAACCTATTATTACTAAATTGGGAACCTCCATCACTTATGAAATCCCGAAGAATGCCAAATCTTAAGAAGATGTTCTTCTTAAAAATATTGTGACACTTTTACCTTCATTATTGGGAAGTGTGACTACTTTCACCCACTTAGACATGTAATGAACACCAACTAAAATGTATTTGTTCTTATTTTAGCTCACGAAAGGACCCATGAAGTCAATACCCTAGACATCAAATAACTCGATCACCATGATGGGGTTAAGAGAAAGCTCATGTTTTAGAGAAATACCACCTTTTGTTTGGCACTTGTCATAAGACTTGGCATAATCATGGGCATCTTGGTGGATGAGAGGCCAATAATAGTTACGCTGTAAGATTTTGTGGGCTATCTGAATGCCACTATGATGCCCACCAACAAGTGATGAATGAGAAATTTCAAGTATGCTCATCATCTCCACCTCGGTTACACAACAATGAATAATCGCATTAAAATAGACATGAAATAGATAAGGCTCGTCCCAAAATATTTTTTGCATATCAGACATAAACTTTCAACATTGGTAGGATGTCATATCTAGAGGTGTCATATCACTGACTAAGTAATTAGCATAGTCAACAAGCCATAGAATCAAATCATATGATGTAACCAACAATTGCTCATTAGGGAATGAGTCATATATTTCTAAATTATCTTCAATCTTTGCAATCACCTCATCTTCAAGTCTGGATAGATGATCTGCAACTTGGTTTTTTGTCCTCTTTCTATCAATGACCTCGAAATAGAATTCTTGGTGAAGTAGTACTCAATCTTGGTTTGGATTCTTTCTTTGATATCAAATATTTGAGTGTTGAATGATTGGTGTGCACAATGATTTTGGTCCCCAACAAGTAAGATCTGAACTTTTTGAATGCAAAGACCATTGCAAGTAACTCTTTTCCTATCATAGTATAGTTCCTCAGGGCTGAATTTAGGGCATTATTGGCATAGTAGATGAGGTGTAGGACCTTCTCTCTTTAGTTCCCCAATACTACACCAAGTGTGATGCCATTTGCATCACACGTGATTTTAGAAGGGTGAGTCCACTCGGGTGTAATAATGATGGGTGTTGAGATCAACTTCTTCTTCAACCCTTCAAATGCTTTAAGACATGCATCATCGAATAAGAACTTTTCCTCCTTCTCAAGCAACTTGCACAATGGATGTGCAATTTTGGAGAAATCTTTGACAAATATTCCATAGAATCCTGTATGCCCCAAGAAACTTCTCACACCTTTGACAGAATAGGTGGACCAAAACTATACCTTCTTTTACCATAAAATGACATTTTTCCAATTGAGCACGAGGTGACATTCTTTACACCACTTTAACACATAATTCAAGTGCTTCAAGAAATCATTAAAGAGTTTCCTATCACAAAGAAATCATCCATGAATACTTCTATTGTGTCCTCAACCATATAAAAAAATGGACATCATGCATCTTTAGAAGGTAGTAGGCACATTACATAGTCTAAAAGCCATCCTCTTGAAAGTGAATATCCCATGTGGACATGTAAAAATGGTCTTCTCTTGATCTTCAAGTGCGATGGAAATCTGATTACAGCCTGAATAGACATCGAGAAAATAATACCACCCTTTGCCTGCAAGTTGATCAATCATCTGGTCTATTCATGGCATTAGAAAGTGACCTTTTTCAGTAGACACATTCAACTTTTGATAGTCTATGAAAACTCTCACGCTTGTGACTGGCCTCACTAGGATAAGCTTATTATTTGCATTAGGGACCATAATAATACCTCCCTTCTTAGGCACGCATAGGGAAGGACTCACCCATTTGTTGTCCACAATAGGATAGACCACATCAACATCCAACCATTTGATAGTTTATTTGCGTACAACTTCTTGCTTTGGAGGACTCAAACACCATTGGTGTTTGCTGCTAGGTTTGTAATTTGGGAGAAGTTGGATCTTGTGGGTGTATATGCCTAGAGGAATGCTAATTATATCTGTAGTAGTCCACCCAATAACCCTTTTGTATCATTTTAGGATTGATACTAATGCCTCTACCTATCTCTCATTAAGGTCTAGAGTGTTATAAGGCCATAGATACACATATCGCAAATAGGATGGAAGAGCGTTCAACTCCAAGATTGGTGGCTCCTCAATAGATGGTTTGGCGGGTGGAGTCTCCTTACCCTTTAAATCCAACTCTAGCTTGAGTGGATGCCTATAAAAAATTTGTCCTTGAAGTGCATTGACCATCTTATCATAGTTTGACATGCCATCTCTATCAAAATTCATGATAACTACTGTTAGTGCATCGACACCTAGTCTTTCTTCAATAGGAACCTCTGGTTGCACTTTAACGATGCTATTAATAACAAAGATAACTCGTCAATCATCAAGTTGCTTCGTAGATTGATATATATTGATGTCAACCTCTTCATCATTCAGTCTAAACTTGAGTTAACCCAATTTCATATCAATTAAAGCTCTCCCAATAGCTAGGAATAGTCTCCCCAAGATGATAGAAATATCAAAGTCAACCTCGCAGTCAAGAGTAACAAAGTCTGCAGGGAATATGAAGCTCTCAACCCTACCATAAGCAACCACATTGTAGTCAAAGTAGGGGCTCCCAAGCCCAACTCTTTATACATAGCAAGAGACATTATGTTGATGCTAGTTGTTGCTTCCCTAGCACACGCAAGTGTACACGGTCTACTTAAGTAATATAATATCTCTTCGAGAGATGGGATATCAAACCCAAGGACTTTAACTTAGCTTTCAATTACCATCAAAAGACTGACTCAATAATGTGTGTTGTGCACTAGAGAGTATATGTATTAATTCCAAATAAATTATTAAAATTAAACTAACTAAAACTGATCAAATGCTTTACTGAGACTTTACAAAATTAAACAAGCTTCCAAGACTATAACCGTTTTTGACATATGTTTTAGCCTTGATTCCTTTAATTATCAATGAGTCTTCTAATTATTGATTTAAAGGTTTAATTTATAATCATGGTCTTCTGACCTCTCATTTGTTATTTTCATTGACAGCCTAACTACATCGTTGAGCAGGGATAGACATGAACCAATGAAAATGCATTAAAACTATCATCTTGTTTTGTTAACCAAGCAAGGTATAGGGGCAGGTGTCACATATATCCCATATACAAATCATCCTAGCTTCCTAGAACAAACAAGCTCCTTGCATCTTGTGTTCTATCTCCTTAACATCTTCTGAATCTAAGGTAGATAACAAGTGTATTTCATGGTTGTCCAGACTATGAAATATAGATTAAAGGAATACATGTGTAACTAATTAAAAGCTCATTCATAACTCATAGAAAAAAAGTCTATAACATAGTCTATGGCTACAGTCTTAGAATTTGGGAAATTAGCCACTCATTTTTATTTCAATAACTAAATTAATCTAAGAAACATCCAAGGAATGAAATTAAAGATAAAAGTTAAAAGAATAACCATAAGGAGATGTTCTTCGTTTTCTCTATGTTCCAGCAAAAGATAGATAATAAAAAATGTCTAAAAATAGTTTATAAACCTAAAAATCCTGTCTTTCGACTTTTAATTGGCTAGACTCAAAGTCCTCGATGTGGACTGGCTCCCTCTGTGTATTTTTGCAATTCCAGCTATCCAACGCAATTTGTTCTTCCATCAACCCAGTCCACGATGCAAACTAGTTTCTTCCATGAGTATTTTACACTTTTTCTACTTCACTCAACTTTGCACTGCCATCAAGTGCTTCCGCGATGCAGAGATGGTATTTTCCTGTGTATTTTTACTTTTCTTTGCTTTATTTTTCTGGTTGTATTTTTCGTTGTATTTTGGTCATGAATCTAGACATCCACACCTGTTTAAAATCTTGAAAAATACAATCAAAAGATTTTTCGGCTGAGGATTAGCAGAAAATAATGAAATCATTCGAAAAACCATCTAGAATCCCTAAATTAGTCCTCAAACTAGGCTATAAACATGGATAAATTTGGCTATTTAGCATATAAACATGCCTAAAATCACCATCCTACACTTAAAACTTTGTTCGTCCTCAGACAAATTATGACACATGCATTCAAAACTCATAAGGTAGGACACAAATATTCACATAGGGGCTTGTCTAAGAATTATGTTTACCACTGAGTTCCTATTGATCAATCCAAAATTTACCTAATCTCAGAGATGTACTTTGATGGACGTGGACTTATGCAACACTTTTGTTTTGAGTTATTACAGTTATCAATCCTTCGAGATCGTGTACCCTCACAAGAAGAACTAACCATATATTGTCAATGAACTCAACACACATAATGATGAAGATGGGTATCAGAACAACTCTCACTCTACCAAATGATATCACTTGTTGCTCATAGTTCCCATAGGCTTGTACTTAATGTAGGTCCTCACTATCGTAGAAGTCTAGCTTAAAGGATCACATAGGGCTTTATTTTTGTTGTAGTGTAGACTAAAGGCAGGTGGGTAGTATTTTGGATATGAATTAGTGGTTCAACTCCCAAGCGCTTTAGTCTATCACATGCTAGCTTTATATATACTTGTTTAGGTCCTTGCTATATAATACTCCACTGAGAATCCTCCAACAACTATTGCCTTCAAGCATCCATACACTAACATCTCACTAACACACACCTAAACATTTTTTTTTGGAATAGCCTTGCCAGGAGCAAGTCTGTGACGCGGACCAATCACGGACCCTACTAGTTTAGGCTCCAAAAATTTTCAATTTGTTTCTTTTATTTTTATACCAAGACTAGTCTCAGGGGTATCCTTTTAAAGCTTAATCCCTCCTATATTTTCCATCCTAAAGCGCTTAGGGTATTTGGATTGAAATCACGGTCTTAGAAAGAAGGGGCTCGACTTATTATGTGGTTATCCAATAATTAAGTCTAAGACTCAAAAGGGCTAACTAGGGATTAATTTGGTGGGTTCTACTAAGGGTCTAAAATGGGGTATCCAAAGAAACTCCGAGACCACCTCCCTAAGGCTCTATGTCTACTTAGTTTAGTCCACATACATGGCAAGTTCTAGCAACTATGACAACATGGACACTAAATTAAGCTCACTCTCACATGACATATTTTCATCTAGGGATCAACATTATCGTAACCATCACATGCATTTACATGAATTCAAAATTAAGCATACATTTATAGGCACAAAACTAAAAATATGAGCATTTTAATTTTTCAATTTTTCTGTCAATATGCCCACTACACAATATTGAACCTTCACAGCTACTAACACAGACAATATGAGACACTACATTGATGAATACTCTTAGGACGATCGTCATCCATCTATCATAGGGCCTCATCACTCGCTATGACGATGCAAAAACGGGACTACACAATTCAAACCATGTTACTAATATTAATCTCCTTAAACATCATATGATAAAATTAAATATATACAACTGAATTACAACATTGTCTTAAACTAAAAACATCTTGACGAAAAATAAAAATTATTTAAAATATACATGGCCAAAATAAACTAAAATCATTAATAAATACCCCACCCTACACTTAAAGCGTTGCATTGTCCCCGGTGCAAGAACATACCAACCATGTGAAGTAGGGGTGTCCACCACTTAGTCACCCTCCTTCATCCCAAGTAGTGCCAGTTACATTTAATGGTGGCTCATCCTCAAGCTCGCCCTCTAACTCTATATTCGAGGTCTGCTGGATATGCTCCTCGTTAGTAGGGATATCATCATTTGTTAGCTCAAAGAACCTTCGGCCGATCCCAAGTACCACATTCACAGGATCATTCAGGAGGTATTGGAGCTCCACCTGATAGAGCTCATCCTTAATCGAAGGTGTCACGACCCAAGCCTAGGGCCTAGGCGTGACATGGCGAATGAGGAACCCGAAGGAACCCCAAATAAGCCTCTCAAACTTGTCATCACACTTCATCGGTCGTGAAAGTACATTCAACATTAAATAACGGGAATTAGGGACTA